>VWZG01005856.1:33533-76992 GCA_013396735.1 Grallaria varia | reverse complement strand
GGAGCGGCGGGCCGGGGTGGGCCCCGCGGCACGCACCGGGGACAGGGGCCCGGGGACAGGAGTGCACCGCTGTCACACACACACCAGCCCTCGGCTTGGTGCCTTCGCTATGAAGACAAGCGGGTAGTTCCAGCCCAAAGGCCCTTCTGAGTATCAGAGACTGCGAGGTCGTGGCAGGACTTCTTTTTAAGGCAGAATTTGAGTGAGGTTAATTACGTGTTATGGAAGCGTGGAAAGGAAGGGAGGTGGAAGGAAGGACTCACGAAGGTGGCTGTTGGAGAGGAGGCTCCTTAACGGCGTCAGGGCTTAGCAACAGAGCTGGCGTGGTTAGGGGTTGTCTGTGCTGCTTTGTTTCCCAGAATGTACAAACTGTAAAACGATTTTTAGTTTCTTCGGTGTGCCTAAAGCAAATGTATTACTGCATCAAGGGGACTTGCTAAAAAATTGACTTCATAAAAGTGACAGCAGGAGGGAAATTTGAGCTCCAGTCTCACTAAAGCAGTATGTTCTTAAGTTTGCGCAATGCATCAGGCTCCGGTTGAAGGTGGTTCACCTCACCCACAAGGAAGAATACAGCACACGAGCAACTTCCTTTAACTACAGTGCATCTTGCAGCACAGACCTTTTTTTTAACTGCAGCTAAGAATTTTCTTCAATTATAGCTACAGTACCATAAAACATGTCCCTGAAATCAGAATTAATTATAGATGCAGGACCGAAGACTGCTGGTCAAGGTAAGACCTTGAACACAATGGTTAACTGCTTTAAACTCAAGGGGCGTGAATGCCTATGTGTCTCTGATTATAACAGTCTTCTGAAGAGGTGGGTGACTGAAACACGTCTGGAATCTTCCTGATTCTTATATTCTATTAACCTGATCTAATATTCTTAGGTATAGAAAATGCACCTAGTAGAATGACAGGGAAGCAGTAATTTAGTAGCTATTTGTTTCAGACTTTCAGATCTACATGTTTATTGGGTTTTTATAATAAACTATTTACAGTTGAAAAAAAAAATCTGACATAAGTGACCTTAAGTTCTTGCACATCTGTTTTGCGGAGCTTGCTCTCCAGGCAAGGTGTATACTGGTAAGAATCTTATAGAGGAAGAGTTATGGATATCCCAGTTAATCTGCACTTCCAAGGAAAGGTTAAATCATCAGTGTGATATTCAGCCTTCTGTTATTATTGTCTAACCCCAGCAAATACAAGAAGTGGAATAATAACTTTACCTGTATTTATATTCCTTATTATAACTATATGCCTATACATTTTCTACTTAAGGCAAATTGCTTTTTAAACAACAATAAAGGACAACAAAGCTGCTTGACTAGTTTTTGTGCAGTAAGCACTTCCTGTTCTTGGTGCCTATTGTTTTTAAAGTAAGCAATAAAATCTTGGCTGCTCTCCTTCATGTCATTTAAAAATCCAGTGTGCCTTTTTCAAATGCTGCTGAGGCAAGAGTTGCAATTATTGCAAGTCTGGAAGGGGTTTTGCATATTTATACAATAGCCTCATTTATTATTCATTTACTAAATGTAGCAAAAACAACATCTCTGTGTCATTTTAACAAGTTGTATAGCCATAATGAACTTCCCATAAAGTTTTTCAGGGTTAGAGACTTCAAAAATGGGAAAGTTCTACTAATTGCATGAAAAACTGTCTTGCAGAAAGACTCTTGGTGTGCCCCCACCGAAAAATAAAATTGCATAGGCTCATTCCTTGTTTCAGGGAAGTTACTGGGTAGGGGAAGGTATCTCGTCAACTTCACCACATGGCACTGCAATTTGTTTCTTCCTGTGGATCAGAGAATCTAGTTAAGTGACATACTGCCGTATCAGATGAAGCTCCAGTTCAGTCCTGTTGTTTATAGATATACTTGTTCTATTTATCATTTGAATTCTGAATAGTTGGAGAAAGTTGACATCACTGTAGACTGATGTAATATCTGTAGGGGCTGATTCCCAACCTTCCTGGAGTTTCAGACATCTGGGTTATAAAATAAGCACCATAGTTCCTTCTCAAGAGGGGAAACTCAACCCCCTAACTATCCATAATTCCGCAGATTCTTCAAGTAGTTCCTCAACAATTTGACATTCCACTCTGTAGGTTTCAGGCATTCCCAGTTTATAAAGAGTATCTGCAGAACTTTATTATAGCTCAGCTATGATCTCTGCCAAATGCTGTTGTGTACTACTGTAGAAGGAAATCAATAACTGTGTTACAGTGCAAAGTCTGATATCTGTGTTTAAAGAGCTGGCAGAGTCAACTTAATGTCACTACACGGATTTTATGCTGAATCTTAATACTCATTTTCCTTTGTCATTGTTGGATGGTGACTGCCAAGAGGGGCCTACTGGGCAACTGGGAAACTGTTACAGTGTGTGCCATTCCCCTTTCTGGTAGCTTTCTCTGGCAACTGTCAGCAAATGCATATTCCCTTATAAGCAAATTTATAGAAGGAAATCTTGTCCTGAGAAACAGCTGGAAATTGAAATGACTGTTCTTTACCACTGCTTTAAGGTATCTGTTCTTCTTGAGCCATTTTAGTGTATGTGACAGGCTTTCCACTAATTTTTTTGGTTTTTTTTTAAAGTGTGAAGTTCTACTTTGAATAAGTATTACATGATTTTGGAGTGGACTTTTGAAACTATGTTTCTAAATCCATTTCCACAGACCACACTTCTGCTGCAGCCCCTATTCCTGTGTGGGTAGCTGCCGGTTGTCTAAACCAGGATTACATTTGTTTTGCACATCAGTCCAAAAGTTGGCTTTTTATAATTTTTTTCAACCATTGAAATTATTGAATAAACCTCTTAAAAATTAACTTGTCTCCTTTCTTATTTTTTTCTCTTACCCAAAAATTTGCAAGAATGTTAGTAAAAGCTGCTTATCAGTTGTTCTTATTTTGTTAGATTCTGTTAAACATTTTTCATTTGCTCTCATTTCAGTCCCTGCATGCTGCTCAGCTCGCTACAACCTAGCACTCCTGGCCTGTTTGGGGTTCTTCCTCCTGTATGCATTACGTGTGAACCTAAGCGTTGCTCTGGTGGATATGGTAGAACCTAACATGAGCTTAGCAAAGAATACAACTTCCAATGTGTGTCCAGAGCATTCTTCCTCCATAAATATTCCTCGCAACACAACGGTGAGGTCTCGAACATATTGTCCTGTAATGTGGCATGTAAAAGTGGTTTTAGTAGAAATCTGTGATAGTTAGAATCATATTTAGGTGGTAAGAGAACAGGCTGCTTTTTACTGGATGACCTTTTCAGTGGTTCTTTTAAAGTTATTCTCAAAATACTAGCTTTAAAATGACTAGCTAGTTTAGAAGTGCTGTGCTAAGAGTCAGGTTTTTTATGTACCTCCTTCCTGAACTATTCCTTAAAAATTGACTATAATCTGTCCCTGTAAATCCGCTGTTTTATATGCCAGTGATCAACTGTTACTGTTATATCTGCGTCAGAGCTCACATCATTGTTCATATTTGCCTGTTCTTTGTACAGTCATAATGGCATGAAATTTCATTACAAATTAACATGTAATATTTTTCTCTTTACTTCTTTGATCTCTTTCCCAGATCATGCTTTTTGTCTTTATGTCCTTTGTCTCTGACTTCCTTCCAGTAATCCTCAAAATCACATTTCTTTACTGAACGGTTGGAGTTTTAAAGAAAGGGTTTTTTTAAAAAAAAATAACAAAAACAACTTTGTGAATTTGGATTTGCATGTATCTCATCTTACAGCTGAAGTTATTACTGTGCACTCTTGCCATCTTCTTGCTTTCATTTTGTTTGCTTGTTTAGAGGTAATTTATTATTTATTACTAGCTATATGGGAACATCCTGTCTTACAGCTTCCGTGAAATTCATGCTGCTTATTTAGATGTTTAAAAATTGGTCTTTTGGAAGTGATCCCAAAATTCATAATCACTTTACTGGGCAACAGTTCATATCTTCTTGCTGACTTTATTTATACTCCTTATTTCAATCATCTTCACTTTTATTACTTTGTCTGCTAAACTCATTTTCCTTCTGTTGTGCTTATCGCATTGTTCCACCTACCCTTGTGAGTCCTATCTTTGGCTGCTCTCTTCCTTTTATTAAATTTAAGCATCTTCCTCTTCTTGTTTGGTTTTTTGTCCATAAATTTTCTGCAGGTAAGGCCATTTTGTAGAGTGTGACAGAATGCCCACTCTGTGATACAGAAGTGGGACTTGCATTCAGGCAGACTACACAGTCTGTACCTGTCACCTAACCCAAGCTGCTCAGAGCTCAGAACTCAGAAAGGGAGAACTGCCTGAGCTCTTACATTTCATGTTGTGATGATTTTCATGCTTGGTCTAGATATGTCTGAACAGACTGTAAACTACCTGAATTAGCTTTTAACACAACTCTGATTGCAGTATAGATGTGTGTAGAGGAAGGAGACCTTAGGGAATGGGTCATGAAAAATTTGAAACTCAGTTATAAAGGACCAAATGATGGATCAACGTTATATAAAATATGGTCAGAGAAACTGCTATTTTGAACTTGCTGCATTTTGTTGCCTTTTTTTTTTTCTTTTTAGGGGGAAAAATATTCTTGGGATGCTGATACTCAGGGATGGATCCTTGGGTCTTTTTTCTATGGCTATATCATTACTCAGATTCCAGGAGGATATCTTGCAAGCAAAATTGGAGGGAAGCTTTTACTGGGATTTGGCATCTTTGGTACCTCTGTATTTACCTTGCTTACTCCCTTAGCTGCAGACTTGGGAGTTGGCTACCTTATAGCTGTCAGAGCTTTGGAAGGACTGGGAGAGGTAATTCTTTTTCTCTATGTAACTTGAAAATGTACCTGAAAAATTTATTAATAAATTGTAGTAATTAGACTGTGATTAGGGTGTTGGTATCATGGAGTAGTATATAGATTGTTTCATTTTGAGTAGCTTAGGGTTTTTTGAATAATTAAAAAATGTGCACTGTATTTCAGTGTCTTTATAAGGGCACTTGGGCCAAAACTAGAGTTATCCCTTCACATTTTTCAGAAACCAGGACCTTGGAATAGTATTGTTTGTATTGTTGCTGCTTTTCCAGTATATACAGAATCAAAAGCAGGAGAAATTAGTTCTGCCTTCTTACTCTCACGCCTTGCACACTTTTTATAAGTAGTTTCTTACTAAACAAGAAACTTAACAGCTTGTACTACTGCTTTTTAATGAAACATGTAAAGTTGAAGGGAGTTCTAAAGTTCTTGCATTTCAACAGAATGAAATGTTTTCTAGGGTGTTACCTTCCCAGCTATGCATTCAATGTGGTCTTCCTGGGCTCCTCCACTGGAACGCAGCAAGCTCCTTAGTATTTCATATGCAGGTGAGAAATTCCCACGCTGATAATGAGATTATACATTTTTATTGCAGTACCAGGGAGGATTGACTTAAATCAAAGGGATTTATATTATAAATTTTAATCAGCATTTAATCCAGAAAGCATAACTTTAAGTTAAGACTTGCTTTGCCTTTGTTATCTTCATTACTTCATGGCTTTTAACCCTGGGAAAAGGTATTGATCTGCAATGAAGTATAAACTTCAGGCTAACTTTGGGATAAAATGGTGCAAAGAGTTACTGTGAAGTTGATTAAGAGAAGATACTGTAAATAAAAGAGGTTTAATATTAGGAACAAAACAGCTGGGGCAGTCACAGGATAGAGATGTTTGGTTGGTTGTTTTTTGGAGGTTTTTTTGAAAGTGTTTTTAGAGGAACTTAAGGAAGACAATATCCAGGGTCCCGGGTATTGCTGGAAGAGGTCCTTGCCAAAGTCCAATACTCCCATACCAGATTTTCTTAGATATTCTGTGTCTGGAAGGTGTAATGTTTGATATCAAATTTACTTGTTCGAAAATATTTGATATTATACAGGATTTTTGGTTTAACAGAGCGATGCAGAGTATACTGAAAGTACAGTACAAATGTAAGTTAATACTTAGCAAAATATATCAGTTGCAATGCATGTTTGGGTTGAAGGCAGCATTCAAGTCTGTTTTCTCTGGGAAATTCTGTTGTTAGCTCATTTACAGTTTGTGTTGGGCTGACTCATGTATTCACTCCCCTCGTGTTGGTCTGGCTAACTTTTAAGGGACTGAGTGAGGAAAAACATTTATAGCATCAGCCGATCCACTCGACTGACATAGCTGCTTATCTACAACAAAGGCCACCCTCTGGTCCCATTTGTGTTGAGATAAAGTCAGCTTCTTTGCAAGAGCTGTGGTCACACCCTGTGCTGTTCTCTGAGCTTAATGGACACACTGCTCTTGTCCACCTCCACTGAGCCTTCTTGCATCTTAGGGATTATTGATCCGTCACATTGCTCTCAATGCAGTATTTGAGGGACAGCTGAAACACATAGGTTTCTTAACTTGCTAGTCAAAAGTGGTAGTATTTTTTGAGGATGACAAATTTTGCATTCAGTAAATGTAGTAATAGTTTGCTTTGGTCACTATTGTTAGTATTAATTGTTACAGCTTTTCTGTTCAGCCTGGGGTTCATCAAGAAGACAGGGGTATACCATGTAAACTTCAGCTATAGGTTTTTAAGCAGCTAAGCTAGTCAAGTGACTCACTTGTGCCTAAAAGAATGAAGCCTTAATCCTTTTCCGCCCATATTTCTTACTTCCCTCCTAGCCAAGTGTCCAGTTCCTTTCTTTTTGCTATTTCAGGCCGACGAGCCACTTTAACCCACCCAATGTAGCAGAAAACTTTTTTCTTCTATTTTTTTTTCCTTCTGTATCTTTTATGCCTTAGTACTTTATTAAATCTACTTTGGAAGAAGTGAGACCCAGCACAAAAGTTAAGCAGAGCGCACAGAGTTGGGATTGACTTCTGCATTTAGCAATTGGGAGTTTTTAAACTGTCCTTTTGTATTTTGTGAACAATTTGCTAATGTGCTAGTTGAGAAGAGTCTGTGGCCTTGAACAGCCAATTGTTAGCAGTCACTGGTGGATAAGGCATCTTGAGTAAACTTGGCAGGCTGTTTCCTTTCTGCCCTGTTGACAGTCATGTGGTCTGTGGTTAATTTAATCATGAACATGTTGATTTTCTGAGAGAACATATGATTGAGGTTATATGTAGGTCTTATTTTGATTTATATTTTGCTTGATGTATGTGGTTTTATTGTTTGTAATTGAAACTTTCTGCCTCAAATAAAATCATTGTTTCCATAAAAATTGAATCTGGGTAGCCAGAATATTAAAATAATCCAATATTTTCTGAGTTGAGATTAGGTTTGGAGAAGTGATTGTACAGCTAATATTAACAGACAAGATCTGCTGCTTATCACTAGTAGAGTTTCTAAGTATGTAAATAATATGGGTTGGATTTCTGGTTTATATTTGGGAGAGGGAAACACCTACCATCCTTTGCAAAATTTATGTTGAATTATAAGCATAGGAGTACTTCTTTCTGGCTTTTTGCCTGTTTATGAACCATAATCTGCTCATCTTTCCCTTACTTTCCTCATCCTACACCCTGTGGAATTTAGGAATCACGGGATTTGAACCTGCTGGTTAAATGTGGATGCCTTCTGGCTTTTGTTTCTCGTTTTCTGTTTTTGTGGAGCTAGTGGAAGATACAAGAAATGCAAACTAATTATATGAAGTCAGAATATTATACTCCCAAGTTCTTAATTATACTGTGAGCATCTCTCTCTTATTTTGCAGCAATACCAGTTAACTAACTTGCATTGGTTTGGATGTATTAGAGCCATCACTTTATTGGAGACAAATGTGCCAAGAATGCTTATCTTTTATTGCACTTTCCTTCTGATTTTGGCTGCTTAGGGCTTTGTGGCTCCATTTGCTTGGAGCTGCCAAAGCAGCCTATTGTGCCTCTGTTTCTGTAAAGCACAGCACAGCCCTCTAGTGGTAGTGACAAATCTTTATGCATTATTTATTACAGAAAAATAAAATAATTGTGAAGTGCCACTTATACTTAAGAGGATCTAATTATTTTTTCACTTTGTTCTGCTTTCTCCTGGTAGGTGCACAGCTGGGAACTGTTGTCTCTCTGCCACTGTCTGGTTTAATTTGCTACTATATGAACTGGGTTTATGTGTTCTACATATTTGGTGAGTTTGTGTTTTGAGTTTTCTTAATAATTGAAAGTAAATTCCATATTAGTTGTGAAAAGCGTTATATATTATAAAACTTACTTAAAGTTTTAAAAGCATGTTTGATGTGTTTGGTTGCTATTTTATTCCTTCTAGGCAATTAGAGATATTTAAAGCTAAGTAGATTCCAGTGAGTGGCTATATAAGCATTGCTTCCAATGAGCAAAGCTTGTCTCTGAGTTGGACAAAAGCTGGTACAAGTCAAATGCTCTCCTGTCACTTGAAAACAACAGGCTGAAATTTCTTATCTGAAGTGTGAAATTGAGTTAATAACCTTAATCCTAGGAATAAACTCTGAATGCAAGAACGTGTGAAAAGTTACTGCTGCTTAAAATGGAAACTGTGACAAATCTGTCTAGCAGTCACAGGAACCCTGAAGGAATGCTCAAAATGCAAGGCATAGCATGTTTACTGTGACTTATGTTCCAGAAGAAGCTCAAACAGAAAATATTTTTAACAGCATACCATAGAACTAACTGCTGCTTTTTACATGTCTATTTACATGTCTGAGTCACTTCATATTCTGCATGGAGAAAGACGAATTATAATAAAGGACAAGGGTTACACTTTTCTCAATAAAACCACCTCAATTTTTTTTATAAATTGAAAGTATTCAAACTAAGCAGTTGGACAAAATTAAATAAGTTAAAATGTTACATTTACAAAAAAATGTAGTTAATTTGGACTGACTATTGAAAAGTTACCTTTTTTTTAAATGACAATTCTGGGGTTCACTTAAGAAAGAAAATGCAGTTTGGTACATCAGTTAAACTGTATATGGTGATATTCTGTGTATGTGCACAAAGTATTTTTTGTGATTAAACTGGATGTGAATTTTATTTCCTGTGGGTGAACCATATCCATTGTGTTCCGTGTGACTGATAAAAAGACAATTATGTATGCGTATGCAACTTTCTTGCTGTATGAAGCACTTCAAGTAGAGGGGAAGAAAAAGAGGGAAAAAGTACAAAAGAAATTCTGCTTAGTCATCTTCATTGTTTATTCTCTCTAAATGCTCATTGTTAAGCTACTTTGGGGAACTAGTGTTTGTAAGTAGGTAGGAAAATAACGTTCATTACAATTACATTAGAGTATTGAGATAATAGTTCTGACTAAATCATCTTGAGATTGTTATTCACTTGATATAATTGCTTACTTTTTTATATATTTCTATATCTTCACCCATCTTTTCCCGACAATAGGAGCACTTGGCGTATTATGGTGGTTCTTCTGGATGTGTTTGGTTAGTGATACACCAGAAACTCACAGGAACATTTCACTTGCTGAAAGAGAATATATACTGTCTTCTCTAAAAGATCAGGTACAGCACTTTAGTATAGACCTACTTACATAAGTCAAAACATAAATGACAAGTACTGTTATTAGCATAATTCTCTGAGAAGCAATCAACCAAACAAAGCAATTGTAATAATGTCTTTTGTTACAGACATTGTTGCAGTGCTTTATTTAAAAAGATTTTTATTTTAAAAAAGCACAAATCTATCACTTTATGCTATATCCAGACCTGCATGATGTCTTTAACTTTTGCAATACAATATTTTACAAATTCTTTTTTTAAGGTATTATCTAGAGTAAGGAAGAAACTACTGTTTGCAAAAAAATGCTAATGAGCCAGTTCCCAAAGTGTGCATAGGAGTTTATTCCTGTGACTGGGGATATATATTTACAAATACTGAAGCTGGCTGAGAGACCAAAATTTATATCTAGAATTGAGTAGGAAAGATTCAGTTAAATGAACACCTGAGGTGTGACTAAATATTTAATTATTTATAGTAAAAGCAGAAGACATCAAATTTCAACAACGGAAGGCATGCTTTCAGAAATTCGGATTGCAAAATGTAATAGTAATTGGTTTACTTAGCAGTAGTAAACATCAGAGCAGTAACATTAGTATACTTTCACTGAGAATGGAACACAGTAATTAATTCATTGCTGATGACTTGCATCTATCAACTGAGACTCATTTTGTGCCTTTCAGAATGGATGATCAGCATAGATTTGGGTAGCATTGAAACACTGTATTTAGTAAATGTCATGATCGGTGTCCTGATTACTTGTCTCCTGCTTGCTAGCTTTCCACACAGAAATCTGTTCCCTGGAGACCTATGCTGGAGTCCCTTCCACTCTGGGCTATCGTTGTGGCACACTTCTCTTATAACTGGACCTTCTATACTCTTCTTACACTCTTGCCCACGTACATGAAGGAGATCCTGCGATTTGATGCACAGGAGGTGAGATAAATACAAATATAATCACTTTCTTCTGAATTTAAGAAACTAAATATCAGAGATCTTCCTGCTGTCTAGAATAGAGGAACCTGTTTAAGAACCTTGGAATGTAAATGTATAGCTGGGAAATTGTAACCCCAGTAGATACATCAAAAATGTTGCCTGTATTATAATTTCCACTTTTTTGTCTTACTTGACATTTAGCTTAGTCCTAGCTTTTGAGCTGATTTTTCTTGTTGAAGATGCGTGTTACCCATCTTTAAATTGTATGTTTTAAAACAGTAACTACAAAAATATTTTCCTCTGTTACATGGTTTCTATGATTGCTTCAGATTTTATACCTTGTTTTATGGCTTCTGAAATACTATCTACTTCTTTGCTCACTCATAAAGGAGAACATTTCCAGTTTAAAAAGAAAAAGTAAAACTAAGGAAACCTTTGGACAACTGGCATTTTTTTAAGTACTTCAAGAATTAGGAAAGAGGAGGGGGAGAAAAGGGATGGGGGAAGCTTCATTCTGATTTGGATCACTTTTCAAATTGCCACCTTCTTTACTCAGTGAGCAGCAGAGCTAAATACCTTTTCTTACTAAGGTAAAAAGGATGAAACAGATCAATAAAGTCCAGATATAAAGCTTTTCGAGGAAATTTTTAAAAATTAAATTATTCGTCACAGAAAAATTACAGGTTGGGGCAGGTAAAACATTCTTATTTGTAGCAATTACTTGGCTCTGCTGGTGTGTCTTTAATGAGACAGTTTTGGTGATGGCACATTTTACCTGGAGAAACTGGTATAGTTCAAGTAAACAGGCTCTCAGAAATTTCAAGAAGTTTACTCTAGTCTTAGACTGGTTTAAACAGAAAATGCATGCCATGCAAGAAAGAGGTGATGCCAGCAATCTTGGGCGGAGAAGGTGGGGAATCTAGGCATTAGAAAAGAAGGTTGCACTAGGCCAAGCTGCAAAAATGGCTGGAAAAAACTAATTGAAGTTGCTGGTTGGGTTCCTTATTACATGTGTTCAGGGAATACCCATGAAAGTCATTTGCTACCACAGCTCTCAGTTGCATGTGCTTTGTAAAATACAGTTGCATTAAATGGTAGCAAGTTCTGCTGTGAAGTGGTTTCTATGTCTCTGGGTTATGTTTCTTCTTTTTGGAGTGACTTAGAGTACTGGCTGTTGTGAACACTTGCATAGTAGTCTTGGACTAGCTTTGTTGCCACATATTTAGATGGAAATTGCATTATGGTTTAAAATATTATACAGTTGTTACTGTATAGTCCATCAGTTTCCTTCCTAAAATAAAGGAATTGGTTAAAAATAATGCTGTGTCTTTGAAAAGTGCTTTAAAAGGGTAGTTTTTAGTTACTGAGACTATCTTCTGTTTTGCAAACTTTTACTTACTGTTTTTGAAAACTGAGCATTGAAACCCAACAAACAGCATGTTTGAGTGCTGATAAAGTGGACTTTAGGTGAGGATGTGTTTCGAATCTCATTTCAAATTAAAATTCCTAGGGGATCTTTCACTTCTTGACAAATACACATCTCATACTAGTGTACAAAGGTTATAGTATTTTGGTTCAAATACCTCTTTTTAATCACAGAATAGCTCAAATTATAGATCTGTTTTCAATAATTATCCATAACTGTATGGGAAGGCTGTAAGCGTATGCAGTTTAGTAGTACCCTTTGTTTCCCTTCATCAGAAAAACATGCAGAATCAGGTAGAATTCTCTTTTTTAAAGTAATGGGAATTAATCGGTGACTTCAGTGTAATGTCAGGTCACAAATAATAGCTCTGGTTTGGGATTGTGGGATGTTCAGCCTAGATCTGATGAAAGTCCTAGTTCTGTGTCTTGACTCTGTTTACAGCCAGCATCAGATGTTTCAGCAGATAGATATGGAATAATGTAATGGGGAAGACTTACAGTAGTACAAAACACGGAAATTCTGTATAGTTTTCAAAATTCTGAATGATATTTACAGCTTCCACTTACTTTAGTAACTTGCTTGATATTGATGTTTCTGAAAACTGTCATGATCAGGTTAATGTTTACAGGATATATAGTTTTCTTTTTTCTGAACCCAGTTGCTGATTTAAACCTTTGAGTTTTTGGTCTGTATGCATTGGTGGTAATGGATTACATTATGCAATTGAGAGTTTCCACATTGGTAACTTTAATATGCTTTACTTTTTCTATCCCTAGGTTTCTCTATTATGTAATACCAACAATTATGTGGATGGATGGTTTTGACACCTCTGTTAATGTTCCACCACAAGGGATTTTTCAGCATGTTGGTTTGTCATTTCACTGTTTTAACTGTCTTTTTTAAATCCCCTTAACAGAATGGATTTTTGTCTGCACTACCTTATTTTGGCTGCTGGTTATGTATAATTCTTTCTGGGCAAATTGCTGATTATTTACGGGAAAAACAGAACTTCTCCACTGTTTGTGTTCGCAAATGTTTTACCCTAATAGGTAGGTGCAAATATCGTCTCTTGGAACATGTAAGAATATCAGTCTGGGAAAAATAAAGGGCTCAGGAGAGTAGTCTGACATTCTGCTGTGAGATGAGGCAGCATTGCACATGGCTTGAGAGAAGCAGCTTTATTTGTACATTAATGTATCGAGTCTAAATCCTATCTTTTTCCATGAAAAGTAGGCCTATTGGATAAGAGAATGATAAGAGATTGCCAAAAGCTTTGTTTAGGTCAAGATACATCATTACTACAAGCAAACTGATCAAATAAATGGTGAGGTGAAATCACCATAAAAGGGGAGATTATTGCTTGACAGCATGAAACCTTGTTATCAAACAAGGTTTATCAAACCAAGGCAGGATATTGTGCTGCATGAGCCTATTCCCAACCCTGTGTTGTTCAGTGTTTTGTTTATCTAAGACTGAAGTAACTGAATAGGAGTACACCTGCAAAATGCAGAGTTGCTAATCCAAAATGGTCTTGAGTAATTCAGAGGAGAAACTACCTGAAATCACCAACAGACCAGCAAGATCAGGTTTTTAATGAACACAGGTAAAAAGCTGTATTTTGGAAAGAGAAGTTGATTGCTGAATGAAAGAGGAGGCAGGGGAAAGAAATTAAAAAACCCCAGAGCACAAGACTCACACAAGTTGCAGCCCATTTGATGTATGGCCATCCTTGCTGCCTTCTCAATTCAGCTGATTCCATTGCTTTCTTTGAAGCAGCTCTTATAATAAACTTTCAAGCATTTTGGTTGTTTGTTTTAAGCCTACACCGTTTTGGTTATTCAGTTTACTGCAGGGCCTCACACTTCACACCCATGTATGTATAACTCAGGAGGAAACGTTGTTTTGTTAGGAAGAGCAGGACTTAGGTTGGCTTCATCAACAAAAGCAGGTACTTGGAGCTGTTTACAGAGGTCACGTAAATGGGCTCTGGTACTGGGAAGTGGGGACCGAAGTTGCTGCAGACAGAAAACAGCATGTATTAGCTCATCATGGCTGATAAGGTGTTTCCAGTACCTGATGTAGCATCTCTCAAGCTAACCTAGGGTCTCTGCATGGAGCAGAAGGCTCTAGCGCAGATATACCAGGTGTTCAGGTTTTGTAAACACGAAATAAAACTAACTATAGAAAGTGTCTCCAGGAGAAATACATATATATATGTATGTATGTATGTGTCTATGGGTTGATGGATATATGTATGTGTATGAACTCTTCCAGCTCAACTTTATTATGAACTGAAGAAGTCAGTGTTTGCTCCTGAAACAGAGTTAAATGCAGACTTCTTCACAGGGCACTGTTCAGCTACCACTGTCAGTGTAGTTTCAATTTATTTACAACAATAAATAAAGTTAATTTGTGAAGTAATTTTCAGTATCTGTTGATTTTTTGTTAATTTTTTTATCTAGTTCAAATTTGTTCTTTGCAGATAGAGTGGAATTTTTCTTATCTGGCAGCTGTTTCCTGAGACAGCATCATCTGCCCTTCCTTTTTATCAGGACATGTAGTGATAGGACAAGGGGGAATGGCTTTAAATTGAGAATAGGTTCGGATTAGATATTAGGAAGAAATTCCTTACCATGAAAATGACGAGGCACTGGAACTGGTTGCCCAGAGGAGCTGTAGCTGCCCTGTCCCTGGCAGTGTTCAAGACCAGGATGGATGGGGCTTTGAGCCACCTGACCTAGTGAAAGGTGTCCCTGCCCATGGCAGGGGGTGTGCAACTAGATGGTCTTTAAGGTCCCTTCCAACCTTTATGATCCTCTACCGTCGCACTGTAACGCGTGCAGTGCAGAGCCGGTTTTGTACGCCAGGGGGCGGTGGAAGTTGTATGGAAAACCGGCACACAGCTTGGAGCCTCCCAGTCCGTTGATTTGGTTTCTCTCTTACAGGAATGATTGGACCTGCGGTGTTCTTAGTAGCAGCTGGATTCATAGGCTGCAACTATGCACTGGCTGTTGCATTCGTGACCATATCAACAACACTAGGAGGATTTTGCACATCTGGCTACAGCATCAACCATCTGGATATAGCACCTTCGTAAGTATTGCTGAAGCTATTGGTAATGCATGTGAAACATTTATGACACCTCTTTTTTTTAATATATTGCTGAGCTGCCTTGGAAATGTAGCTATGGACCATGTGCTATACAGACCTGGAGTGTAAATATTAACAATTTCTTGGGGTTACAGTGTTAAGCACTGTGTTTCCAAAAGGCGCAACTTTGGCAGAGGATGTGATATAAACAACAGTTTAGAATCATTCCAATTTTTATACTGTAGTAAAAAATTATAGAATTCCTGTAATTATACTTGCTAGATTTTTTTCCTATTTGATTCATGATCTTAATAGGATGGTGTTTTTTGAACAGCGCAATACAGTTAAGTGTTTCACTCCTTTAAATGTGTCCATTGGAGATATCATCCCTTAGCATGACCATTACCATATTTAAGCACTGTGATATAGGTAGATTATTTGCATTTGAGAAACATTCTATACACTGGAATCAAAATCTTGTTATGAATAGATAACCTCTTGTCCGTGGCAAATCAGGTGCATAAAATTGCTCTGAAATTCCTGATTTTTAAGAATGGAAAGTTAAGACTTCAGGCTGCAATTTCTCCAATGCATTACAAATTCAGAATCTGACAGATCCATCAGTTTCCTAAAGACTATTGAATGCATGGATGTGCTTTTGAAAGTGCACAGGGGCATTCTTTGCGCTGGTAAAGTCAAGTACTTTGCTTTGTCATTCATTTACCTATTTGTGGTAGCACTTGGATATGAACAGGGTCAAATGGCTTAATGTCCAAAGAAGAGTGTGTTTCTGTGTTAATGTGTAAAATGAAAAGACTTTAAGTGTAACTGAAAAAGGAAAAAACCTTTTATAAAAAAGTTACCTATAAAAAAATTCTGGAGATCTAGACAACTTACATGGGAGACCTCAGGTCCTAATTGAAGACAGTATCCAGGCTTTGGCAATTGAAAAGATGGTGGTTGTGTCCACGATGATGGACAAGTTTTGACTTAACAAATGGGTGTGACAAAGTGAGAACTCAAGTAATCTTGGCAGGTGAGGTTAGGTAGCAAGCAAGAGGGGAGGTGTCAGTGGCCAGCTATAAACAGCTTGTACTGTTAATTCAATTTGAATGTAAGAATAGCTTTTGTGATGTGCTTTGTTTTAAATCACGTAGAATTGCAAATTTAGAAGATGTAGTTAAAGCAGTGCATCTGTGGTATTATGGGGCCATACACAACTGTTGCAAGCTTAGTTTTCCAGAACTACAGCAGTTAGTTTCCAAAAGATGTATTAAGTTCTGCTTGTTAAGTGTCCACAGAATGCAAAAGAGCTGTGACAGGAAAAACGAAATCATGCAACTGTAGTGTGTGCCTCTGTGAGTCATATGCACAAGGAACTTCTGTATGCAGGTGATGGCTGAGGTTTCCCCAGCTAGGATGTTGTGTGTGTCTTCTAATTTGAGAGGCTTCACTTTGCATTTCAAATGTATTTATTTCAAGAGTCAATTTGTATATGACAGTATGCAGAGTATTTTAGGTGCTGAAAAAAGACTCAAGAAGAAAATAATACATAATGCTGATGCATGTCAGCAGGCATAGTTAGTTTCCCCACATGAACTGCTGCTGATCCCTCTGACCAAATCCCACTCTGGTCTTCCTGCCCTCAATAAAGTCCTGCTTTTATTCCCTTTGCAATTACACCAGACAAGTTCCTCTAGCTCTTTCTCCCCCTCAGACAGTTGACTGATTATGAGTGCAAGAGAAGGAAGTGCCTTGTTCATAGTTCAGGGACTTAGGCCCAGCATTGCCTCTAGGGGCATATGTTAGAAAAATTTCCCTGATGGTGATGTGGTCAGCGTGGATGCTATTTTATTGAAATCAACAATTTTCTATTCAGCACATGCATGTTTTAATTCAGGGTAAATCTGTCCAAATGGAGACAGAGAAGAAAAAGTGCATGTTCCTGTAACAAAGGTAATATTAAAAAATTTCTTCAAATACAGAAATGCAAAGAACATCCAAGATGAGAAGAAAAAGAAGAGTGTTTTTCCTCCTCCCTCCCTTACTTAACTTTTTGCAACTGTCTGAATTTTGCTGGATGAAATGGTCAAAGCAGACATCCACAATTTCAAGGAAATGCTTGACATAACTGTAGAAAGCTAAAAACAGGATCTGCATAAAATTGTGAAGAAAACCTCTGTTAAGAGTTTACTTGGAGCTCAATATTTTTCTTAATTTACTTTAGAATGATATTAGAATAACCAGAAGTGATTCAAAGCAGTCTCAAAATGCACATACATGCCCATTTTAATTGGTTAATAGTACACTGGCTAGAATAGAAAAGGGTCCCTTTTTGCTACTAAAACTTGCATTATGCGAAAGAAATCATTATTATATTCAGAGGAAAAAAGTGAATGAAAATACTGATACTTAAGTAAAACCAATATTTGCTATGTGTTTTTGGTTTCTAACATCTTTCTTATGCTATCAATGTATTGAATTGCGGGGAGAGTTGGGGACAGGAGGAAGACAAGATTGTTCTTGTGGGGAAAATGTGTTCTATTTTAACTCTAAATCTGCATCGGTACCTTTCTATTAGTACAAATTTTAGTATTGCTGTTACCATGAGCTCTTGTAATATGCATGAGGCTCTGTTATACACTAAACACTTCACATCCCTGTTCTTTTTGCTCTTGATTTTCCTACTTGACTGCTCTGCAAGTTAATTTGTATTTGCTTACCCCCACTATGCCATAGGAACCTGACCAACAGCTTACTGTTGGTCTTCCTCTACAGACATGTCACTTTTTGCTTTCCCTTTTCACACGGGAGTCTCCACTGTACTGAGGGAGTGGCATCAACGTTATCTGCATCAAACAGCAAGCATTATCAAGAATGCAACCTATGTCAGAAACATTGGGCCTGAACAGGCATTTGGCCAACAATTGGTTGTCAAAGATCTTCAGCAACTAGGGAAAATATTAAGCTATGTTTAAGTCTGAAAGTGTGCATTAGCAGCACATTGAAGACAAAGTGCATTTGGTTCTACTTAAAGGCTTTAAAGGAGTTTTGTTATATGTGCTTATTTTCCTAAGGAAAACTGTTACACTTTGACATTCAGCTTCATAAAGGCCTATTAATTCTAAAACACTTTCCAAGATAGAAGACTGCACCCTATGTTTATAAGAAATAAAGATGGTTTTAACTGAAGCATTGGATCTCAGTCTACAACGCATTGCCATGCTTTAAGACTATATGTAGTGTTGACTTCCAAGCAAAAAATCAGGTAGTAGGCTAGATAATTGATTCCTTTTCAGAGGAAAAAAACGTGTTTCTCTAATGTCATTGGAATGAATAAACATACCACGACCTTTTGTAACAACGCCATATGGTTGAATTCCCCTGTTTTGGTAAATAAAATTTCAAAACTAGACATTTCTCTTTAGAGATGAAATTATATTTCTGATATGTTAAAAGTGGAGAGGACATAATTTACTCTTCTAAACAGCCTAAAATGATCACTGGGCGATGACTCCTTTCTCTTGTGGTAAACTGCAATTATTAGTATTTTGCGTGATTCTTCAGCCAGCAAATCCACCTTGACAATCTGAACTGCAGGGATCTGTGCACAGGTGGTTGGAAGGTCAAACTCCACTGTAGAATGGCTCTTAATTCTCTTCAGTCTCCTTCACAAGTCTACACTTGTAGTACAGTTTCAAGCTCTCAGTATTGCAACATGCCTGTGAGAGAGATCTTTAATTGCGTAGAGATGAGGTGCTGAGACTCATATTAAGCAGGTTACCAGCTTTTCCCAGCAAGTTTTTATGGCCGCTGGTGCATATGCATACATTTGTGTGTGATAGAACAGTATGTTCATGGAACAGGAAGCCTCAGAATAGAGCTGCAGGAATGGCAACCAGCAGAACTTGTTTAGTCAGGCCCGTATCCCATCAGCCTTGACCCACAGAAAGCTGAAGGGAAGGACTGCCACAGCACTCCAAACTTCTGTCTTTGGAATATACGCTCTGTAGTGTAAGTGGGGATATCCAGCCTCACTGGTGATACTGCCTTCTTGGCAGACAAGTTTCTAGCAATGAAATCTGAACCAACTCTTATTGTTGCCAAACAGCACTCTGTCATATTCCTTGTTGTCTTTCTATTTCAAGCATGCAAAGTGTCTTCTCTAATTGCTCCAATAGGGATCCATTCCAGTTTGGTTGTGACTTAGCAAAGGGGTTGTAGATTTGGATTATGGGTCTTCAGCAAAACCATGAGCACTTTAAGTTAAATTCCATAACTAGCCTCTGGAAAATAGAGACATATAGAATAATTTCGGTGGAAAAGGACCCTTAAGATCATCAAGCCCAACCATTAACCTAATATTGCCAAGTCCACCACTAAACCAGGTCCCTAAAAATGTATGTACCAAGTGTCAGTGAATTGTTACTAGAATAAAAGCAAGTAATTCCCTGGAATTACTGGAATATTTGTGTTTCAATTTATCTGTGTGATCAGGATGAGGCCTTTGTGATCAGATTAGGCAAAATTGTTTCCATGGTTGATAAGCCGGACAAGTAAATAAGCAGCATTAACAACTTCTCTTGCAGGTATGCTGGAATTCTTCTTGGGATCACAAATTCTTTTGCTACTATCCCAGGAATGGTGGGGCCAGTTATTGCCAAAAACCTCACTCATAATGTAAGTCTGTTTATTATTTTTAGTTGTTATAGTTTTATCTGAGTTGAATGGAAATTCTGTCTTCTCAAGTCTGCAGTTGTTCAGTTAAACCTGGGTTACACATTTAAGTCGTATTGTTCTGCTGTGAATTCCTAGCCTTTATTGTTCTCATTCTGATCAGGAGGAAATAAATTCAAAGACCTGTATAGGACTTGAAAATTTTATGACTCATCCCTTATATTCTCTAGGAATAAAATGGGTGTGTTTTGATCACGGTAGAACTCTGATAAAATGCCAATTAGATGAAACAATTGTGGTGTCGTTTTATCAAACTAGGACAAGTTCTTGCTTGTTTTTTTTTTTAATTAGGCTCTCACGTGAGGTGTTGAGTTCTAATGTCACCATTTGTCAGATAAGTGAGAAAACTAGATTCTAGTGTTAGATTTGACTTCCAAGGTGGCTTAGTCAAAGAGTGATTTGGGTAGAAAAAGGGAGTGAGGAGTGTTTTAGTTTTTAATGAACTATATGTTTTATTCTAAAATCTATTAAGAAAAGGAAATAAAGGGAAATAATTTAAAAATACTCATTAATACATGATTCCAATAAAATTAGTTCTTCCAGACATCTTAACAAGTGGGTTGTTTTGGGGTATTTTTGTTTATTTCCACCCTGCTCACACTAATGCACTCTTCTTGGATTCTGTTTATAGTAAGATCATCTACAGGTTTGTTACAGTTGTCATCTGGAACTTTAAAAAAGAAAACAAAACCTTAAGACATCTACAGATATTATTTCCTTATTTGCAAATAAAATTAAAAAAAAAAAAAGGCTTTACTACAGATTTCTTAAGGCTTTTCTTAAGTGCCACAGTTTAGAGGATTCCTCTTGAAATCTGGGTTAAGGTAGCTAGCTACCTTGTTTGGACTAAAAAGCTTATGATTCTGGAATATTTATATCATAGTCGGTAGGAATAGTTTACTGCATAGCGCAGGGCACTTCAGCTCTTGTATCGCTTGACCTGAAAGCAAGGCAGTGTTTCCCCTTAGAGTAACATTCTCTGAGTTCATGTTGGTGGTTCTGCATCTCAGATGATAAACTCATCCAGAGAGTGTAATGCAATTCTGATAGGACTGTCTGTGAGCTATATTGCTAAACTGAAGTTGACTATATTGATGATTTCATCCTTTATGTTTATAATGCTTGTAAGTTGCTATGAAATCTTGTGGAATGGCATTTACATTTAAATAGGAAAGACATGTAGCATTGATTTTAAAATTACTTTTTCTTGAGTTGTGGAGCTGCAAACTGACTGCATCTTGTTTTTTTTCTTTCCCCCATTTGACAGAATACTGTGGGAGAATGGCAGATGGTTTTCTATATTGCTGCCTCTATTAATCTGTTTGGAGCAATTTTCTTTGCATTATTTGCAAGTGGAGAAGTCCAGGACTGGGCAGTCAGTGGATATCACTTGCACAGAAACTGAAGGAGATGTTGAAGTACCAAAGCTGTGCTGAATCTATGTGCTTAGAATTCTGTGACCGGAAAAGTGCCTTCCCTGCTGATGCCTAGGAGTTTTTATTTTATCTGTGTATCTTTTGTACTGAAAATAATTTGACAGCCTATGTGTGCCATTTCCTAACAAGAAACTACTTGGATTAAGTACAAAAGTTTTTTGCTAGGATGTGATATCAAATCTATGAACAGAGACCTTTTAAATCAGTGTGGTAGGCTCCAATACTTTCCAGTTTTTCATTAATATTTTCTGAATTAATGTGTAGGCAGATGTTGGTTGTTACTGAAATGAGAGGAAAAAGTAAAGTGATTATGTAGCACTGTAAGGAGGAACGGCATGCAAAGAATTTTACCCCAAAAATGTGTTTTGATTTCCATTATGAGATTGATATTTTTTGCTGTTTAAAAGTGTAGAAGAGCTCTAGTTTTCTACAATCTTTTCTAATGCTTTTATTTTGTCAGTGTTTTAATGATAGCTAAGAAACGCACACATGATTTACTTCCATTTTACACACAAGTTTTGAATATATGAACATTCCCTGTTTCATGAATACAACTTCACAACTAACACAGCAACTAGGAAGTAAATGTACCATTGGGACTGACAGAATAAGCTATCTGTCCTCTGTAGTGCAGGTTTTTCAAATAGGACGTATTTTTATTCATCTCTGCAAAGAGGAAGCAGTGCAGCTCTGTGGTTTAAATCTCGGCAGTGTACAAGAGTGAACTAGAAATAGAATATTGGCATGCTTATCTTAAAATAACTTTGTTTGGCAATTAGTTTTTTGTCTCTTTAAATTAATGCAGTGAAATTCTTTCCTCTTGCATGTAGATATGTTTGTCAGCTTGTCAGGGTAAATGAAATAAAATAAGGCCAGTGTAGTGAATAATGAGGAAAATCAGTTCTCTTCTCTAACAGCCTTGTTTGCTAGCCAGATAAACTAGAGTAAAAAAGAACTAGTCCAGTAACCTGGTGCTGTTAGTCTCCTGTCAAGACAGAATTTGACACTTAAGAGCATTCTTTGCATGACATGCAGTTAAATGCCACAGAGTGGGATTAAATGAAGTGTATGAAAACAGTGGCCTTGTTAAGAACAAATGGCTAAATAATCTTGTAGCCACAAAGCAAAGGAAAATTCCTGTGCCAAAGATCCTGGATTGGAGCAATTAGGTAAAAAAGAGACATCACTGGGTTCTGGGTTTTTCATTTACCACCAATCCAAAAGAAAAGCCCAGTACTAAAGCTGCTCCAGGGGAGCCAACCTTCCTTCATTTCTAGGAAATGGCATCTGCCTCTTCTTTTTAGCTTTAAGAGCCATTTTGTTTTGGCCTTCCTTGAAGTGTCATGTTCTCTGATGGTGGATTTAAACTGTGTTTAAATCTCTTCTTGTGTCTGCAGCATTTCCACAATAAACACTGTGAGTTCAGATTAAATTAAAACTTATCCAGTGGGAGTATGTTAAAGCTATATTGTGTCTTCAGTGTTTCCACAATAAATGGATTGAGTATTTACATGTGCATCTGTTGTTGAAAATTACTATCCCCCTGAAGTTAAAACACCATTTTGAAAGTATGCTAAACAAGCTTGGTGACTGGATTAAGGAATGCATAATATTTTCCTGGAAAATAACCATCATCAGAAGTTTTTTGTCTAGCTTTACAGGTAAGTGCTGTCTTCCACCTGACACTACATTAAAGGAATAATTTCACTTTATGTTTACAGAATTTTCTACTTTCTGAGTAGGTTTGATTAAAAAGGACGGGGGAAAAAATTTAAAAAAAAATTTATATGGATTAAATTAATTTATGCGTGTGCAGATCATGAGCAGGGCAGTATAAGGACAGTTGCAATTTCACCTGTTCTGAAGTTGGAAACTTCAGCTTGCTGTACTTTTTCCTTGAAAACGGTTCAGTTGAGTATCAAAATTTAAAAAAAATCTATACTTCAGGGAGTAGAAGCAATAGAAGTTACAGCAGACATTCTCTGTATCAATGAAATGAGCCTGAACTGGATTTAGTTAAAACTGAATCAATATTAGGCATATCAGCAATTGATCAGTGCAGAAACTTTTGAATCTAGCATACAAGATTTTATCCTCCCTTCACCTAATGCACCATTATTACTCAGTTTGTATACTCTCTAAATTCTAAGTTAGCTTGGAAAGTAGCACTGAAAAATTTGCTATAAATCCTTACATTATTTATAGATAACAGGCTACAGTTAAGTTAGTACATAGCTATTTCAAATTTTATGTTTAAAAGTATCAAAATATGGGATGGAATTCTTGCTCTCAATTCAATGAGGCTTTTAACTATAACAAATGAGAAAACCCCAAAAAACACTCAAGTTTTACCTTTCTATATCATGCTTCAAAAAGGAAAACCTATTAGAAAAAGCTGTCAAAATATTTTCTGCTCATAATTATACTGTTTCTATTGCATTGCCATGTTCTGTATCCACAGTTCTCTGAGTCAGTTTCATCTGTTCAGGGACATTTTTTATATTCTATGTTTTCAGAAGTAATGAGAGTTTTGAGTACCTCTTGTCTCAGTTTGCCTGTATGACACAGGTTCTTGACAGAACTGGGCAGGTTTTTTTGTGGTGACTCTTTTCCTGAAACAGTCCTGTGATTGTTATTTTTTTCTGCCTTTCCTTAACAGACATTCCAGAATATGAAGTTGTGTGCTCCATTCCATGAAGAACCCTTTAATTAGGATGTCCACCTGGAACGAGGAGAGTGAGTTCAAAAATGCATTTCACCCATTTCAGAGCAGGAGTTGAACCACTGCTTTGGGAACGTCTTAGTGTTGCCAGGTATTTTTAAAGTGCTTTCTCCTCAATCTCTTCTTCTTACACGGTTCTCTTAAATATTTTTGAACAGTTAGTGCAAAGTTCTATCAACACTAGTAATGGAGATGGAGTATCTTCTCAGAATATACTATAGCATATGACATGGGTATGGCCTGACATTTGAACCATGGCCTTTTACGGCCTGGAAAGCCTGAATCATGCTTTCCAAAGGATGAATGGCCACAAAGTAATGGGTGTGTTTTTCAATATACTGTTTCTTAGTTTTAAGGGTACCACTTGTTAGTTACGCACCTTAAAGAAGTCTGAAGTATTTGACACCAACAAATATGACAACTCATATAGGCTTTTTCCATGCTAAACTAGTGAAGTTTTATATAACTCTTCATAATGTATAAGCACCTGTGGATGGTGCTTCCCTATCTACATGTTCCTCTGTATTTCCTGTGTGAAAGGCTCATCTGTGTTAATTTCCCAGAAGCTGAATTGTTCCTGTTATGTATCTTTTTCCTGGCTTCTCCTCTCAATCACTTATTTACCTATTTGCCAATTTCTCCTCTTCTGCTGTCTGGGAATGTTTAGTTTCATGACATATGAACTGACCTTTGAGTTTAACAGGTCTTCTGATATTTTTAGCATTTGTCAGGAAGGAAAACTGGGGGTGAAGAAGCCTACACATTACACGGGTAAGTAAGACACAGTTTTTATGGAAAGGTAGTATCTTCTGTTAGATCACCTAGTGCATCAGAGAAAGAGACATGCTTTAAAATTGAAGCCTTTTTTACATTTTGAGCTCAATCATCACAACTAAGACACTGCTATTGTGTTTTGTAAGCTGTTACGGTGCACAGTATCTTAAGAGTGTCTCCCATTTCTTCTGTGTACCTGTATCTCAAAAAGCTGAATGTCTGTTCTTAGATCACATGATTTAAGACCAATCAAATTAAGCCAAGTCAAGTCAATCAAAGCAATTCTCACTCAGTTATAGGCTGGCCAAATCCTTTTCTGACACCTGTTAGTAAAGATTGCTGTCTTTATTTGTACAAGGGAACTGGCCTGACTTGTTATATTGAGGAAGATATGTCTGACTTGAAGCTGAGGAAATGACATAATGTGATATGAAAGGTTTGGTATTAGCACATTTTGCTATTACTGTGCCCAAGGGGATGAAATCACCACACCAGCAGTAGCATATTCAACACCAGTAGCATAGATAACCCTGAAGATATGGGGATAAGTACTAAGGAGAAGTTAGTTAGCCTTGTGTTTGGTCTCTTTTATATGAAGAAATATAATGAGCCTTTTTTTTAATGCATTTGTTTAACTAATCACAAGGTGACAGGGGCAACTTAAAGCTTTGCTGATTTGCCTACTTCATGCTTCACTCGTACAAGAGTTATTAACTTTTCTACAATTCTGTATCTAATTGACTATATGTTTATAATGCTGAAATGTAGCTTGAGAGGGTTTCTTTATTTACACTTTATGTTACTTATTAACATTTTGTACATTTCAAATAGCCAGAAAAAGAACTGCAAGAAGACACCAACAGTTATTTAAATCTCACTTGTGTAGCAAATGGCCGGGGCGGGAGCACACAAAGGCATGCCAGAGGATAAAATAACACTCTATTAAGTGAACCACTGGAGACCCTCCCAATTAAATCCCCACTGCAATCTTTCTACTTCTCCTCCTTCATAAAGCTGCCATAATGGTGATTGGTCATATGTTTTAAACCAAAATTGCATCTATGTGATTTACATTCCTGACAAAGAAATCAGTTTCTTATTTTATGTAAAACCATTGATCTGACTTAATGTAACACTCAGTAATTGCTAAGAAGCTCCAATACACATGTGGCCAATGTAGTTCTCAAAGAAGTCATAACTTGTTCCAGTGAAGATTGCATTTCTTTGAGGAAGTTATTTCCATGTGAAATTTTAACTGTTTGACCGTATCAGTTAAGCAGTGCTGTCCTAAAAGAGTTGCATGTGTTATTTTTACTTATTCTATGTAAGCTCCAAAATTTGGAATTGATCTTTACTTCTCAGTAGCATATTCAATAAGATTGCACCATGGCAGAGTTCAGGCCTGGATCAGACACAAACTATGAGAACTCAGATAGTGGAGTATTCAAAGAAGGTTCTGGAATTGGTGTGCATTTTCAAGTGAATGCAGATTAACTTCAGAATAATGGTAACTTTGCTCTTACGGCAACATGACCTGTACCAGGTTGCAGCAGACTACAAGAGAGGGTGCCTGGGAGTTACCCAAGGCGTAGCAGTGAGAAGAAAGTGTAGCTTATTAGGCCAAAATTCTGTTTGCTTTCCCTCCCTTTTACTATATGGCCATTTACTATAGAGTAGACCTGAGTGAAAAGTGGTAATAGCCTTGATAATGTGTTATTGGAAGGAAATTTCATTAAGGGAATTTCTTAAAATCTTTTTTGCACTATACAAAAGTTTCCCTATGGCTGCTTCAGAGTAGGACATAAATGTATGGATTTTTCTGGTCTTTTCATAAATAAAATTCCATTATAGGCACTTAATAAGCTTAGCTGAGTCAGCCATATTGTCATGTTTTCTGATGGAAAACATGGTTCTGTTAATATTTCTCAACCTCTTCCTCAGAAGTATTCTAGCAGTAAATGACTAGCCTTCTATTTCTGAATCATCTTACTAGCTGAGAAGACTCAACAGATGAACAGTCAGAAGGTTTGTTTAGTTTTGATTGAGGGGGTGCGGGGAGGGGGGAAATGTGAAAAGGGGAAAAAACAAACAAACAAACAAAACAAAACAAAAAAAACCAACCATCTTTCTCCCACTCCTTTTTCCTTGACCATCTGGGTTTCATGGAGAACAAGAAATGATAAGCGCCTTCTGTATATGCAAGTTTAAACAGTTTCTGCTGCAGGGGGAAAAAAAGTTTTTTGTGTATTCATTAGAAGGAAATAAAGCAAGAGTCTTACAAAAACTGATAATTGGTAAGCAATTTAGGGAAAATATAACATTCTAAAAACTGCAAGTAATTTATGTGATAATGTGACCATATAAAGAGAATCATTGCTGTAGCCATCTTTAAAAGGAAACTGAAATGGAGTATATTTTGCAGCTGAATTCACGACTGACACTGCCAGTCAATGCTTAAGAAGCATTCTATTCTAAGACCTAAGTCTGTCAGTTCCACTGAGCATTATGTAGTTCTAATGCTATTATTTAAGCAAAAACACTGCAACTTCCTTTTGCATAAAGGGCCAGAGGGGGAAAATGGGGAGACAGAAAAAGGAAGGAGGGCATTTCCTTTAATTACACCAAAAAATGTCAGTATTCTGAATGATCTTAAAATTAAACCGTATGAATGTACAAAATGTCACTAAGTGAAATTTGGGGTTGACTTGACTGACTTATGATGCTTTCTAATTTGCATAATATGCATGGTCAGTGCAGCTTGCATGGTTGTTTTGTTCATCTGGAAAAGGACATGCTAACTGGGAGGAGAGGATGATTTTTGCTATCTAGTAGAAAGGAGGTAATAATGTGTTGATCTGCTCAGATAGGATGGAAAATCAAGCTCATGGCAATTATGGAGGAATTAATTATTTGCCACAATCTGATTTGCCATGAAGTCTTGCCATTACCTTCATTGTAACTGGCATTAATTTCGTGCAGACAATCACTGCTCCTGCAGTCAACAAGCCTGATTAAAACTCTTGAGACTGAAGCTGAAGGGCTTTTTAAAATATCCATAACTGGGTAACTGGATATCCATAACTGTAAGTTGAGCTATAAATTCATTTGGAATGGCTGTGGAAAGGCCTCATTTCTTGTCTGGAATGTTGTTTAGTTAGTGCAGTCTGTCTTTTTTTCTTTTGTATTTGGAGTTGAGCATTCTTTGGAATCTGCTTCCAATGCAGTTACTTACGTTAATATTTTCTGCTATGACAATAACTTCTGCTTAAGCTTAAAAGCCCTTTTGTGGAGAGAAGGGCAATTAAGATATTTGAATTGTTAATACATAGCTGGTAGAGTTGCTAAGCACCTTTGCATGGTTTTGAAAATCAACTATCAAATACAAGATATACATAGCAGCAGAGAAGGATTGCACGGTGGAAGAATATTCACACAGGGATAGTGGTGTTAATTTAATACCTCTCTGTAGAGTCATGTTGATGCCAATGGTACTTGAAGCAGCTGTTACCTAAAGCCAAATCTGCAAAGGAGATGGTGCGTGGCAAAGCTGTGTTGTCATACCTAACCTGTAAAGCGTATATTGCCAGCAACAGAACACCCACAGCTGTCTGTCGCAGGCACAGACTCTCCCTCCCATGGGAGAAGTGGCTTTGAATGTCTGCAAGTGGAAGGTGGAAATCAGCTTTGTTCCCCTTTCTATCATAGATGGGGGGAGGGGATGGAATTAAACAATCAGCCTTGTTTTAAAAGAAGGTGGGCTGCTATTTTTTTGTGAACAGCCCACCTTGTCATTCCTCTCATCATCAAGCATGGAGAACAAGGACTGTGTAGTGTTTGTGGAGCTATGAAAGGTTTAGAAAGAAAACAGGAGTGCCAGGCAGCTGTATATCAAAGGTCTGTGTGCAGCCAGCACCTTTAATGTAAAAAATGGACACGTGGGCAGAACAGTCTCTGGAGCTGGGCAGCAGCTGAGGTTTTCACTGTCCCATTCAAAGTGTGTGCAAAGTGTGTTCACTTGATGTCATAGATATCTGTAACTTTGCAAGCATTGCAACATTCTTGGGATTCAAATTGTCCCATCTTGCTGAAACAGGCTGTGAAAATCAATCCACAGCAGTCTTTGTTCAGTCTAGGAACACGTTAAAGTCACAAGCCACAGAAACTGATTCCTCCCCCCCAGCTCTCCTCGTAACAGGGTGCTAACTTCAAAGGTTACTTTAGACCACTGAAATACCAACTGTATTAAACAAGCGGTCAAAATGCAAGCAACCAGTTTGAATTGCAGGAATTCAATTATGAGCAGCTGGCTTCACTTCTAACTGAGGATCTAATAGTAAAAAAAAAAAAAAGCAACAGACCAAAACAAAATTCCAAACTAAATCCATCTGTCTGCTTCTACTCAATGAAAGTTAAATAGTAAGTGTACCACTTTGAAGGCCAGATGAAAGTTTCACTGTTCAGAGCATGTGCAACCTGTACAAACAGACTTTTACAAAGGCCGATGTCTTCCTACAGGAGGTAAAAATAAATCTCCCTACGGGTTTCCTCTTCCTCTGTGTCTGTTTTAATTCTTCAGAATCACAAAATATGATGCAAAGTCACAACGGCGTGCACAGATGGATGGTTAATATGCAGCTCTGGTTGTTCTGAGGAGGTTGCTGTTTGACTTGTGTCTTTTCAGCTGAGTCATGAGGTATAACTCTGCAGTTGTACATTTCTTTGTGTAGATGCTCCAGGCAAGGAGGCTGCTGAGAGCAGCTATCTCTGGCAGTGAGGAAACACAAAAGCAGGGATTTAGAGTGCATAGCGGGGCAGTGCTGAGCTGGTGCATGCTTGTGCAACAATGGAGAGCCATGGCAGGCCCCTGCCCCAGCACGGCTGTCCTCAGCCAGCACGGCTCTCCTCCCAGCCACCCCAGAGGCAGTTCACACATGTATAAGAAGACAGAGGATGATATAGATAAACCACTAAAAGAATTCAAAATAATGGGATGGAAATAATTGCTCCTAAAATGCTAATGCTTCAAAACTCTCAAGATCAGCAAGTCAACTGGCGTAGTCAGTAAAATATTTTTCACTTTTTGCATAGTGCCTTAACTGCACTTGATTTTGATTTGAGAACTACTTGTAAGGAGATGTACCAAAACTTCCCAAATAGGCTTTAGCCATGCCCAAAAGTATCCTCTGAGGTCCCTCCCTCCACCCCCACATGCAGTTTGTTTGAAATCACTGCCTCCAGCTGTAATTGTGTCCTGGAGCCTTTGCTTTAAATGAAAATGCCTTCAAGTTGAACCCTAACCCTTATTTATCATCCTCAAAAGGAAGGAGGCCCAGTGGTAGTTGTGCTCCTGTATGGGTTTGAGGAGACATACTTGACTCGTTCAGAGAGAAAAAATACCTTAAATAGGTAGTCAGAAATGTATTGGTTAGTGATATATTAATGCTACGATAATGAAATATGAATAACCAGTCTTTACTAGCCATCTGAATGACTTCAGACACTCTTCAAGTACCTTGACATCATAATGCCTTATTCCCTTTGTTTGATGAGATAGCATAAAAGAGAGCTGCTTGGAAGAGATAAGGGGTGGGGGGGAGGCAGTTGTGGAGTGGGTACCAGGGCTGTGAGCAACTTGCTGCTCTTCAAAGCCTCTGTACCATGCAAATGAGGGTCTGCAGGCCTTGAGCTTTAGAAAAGTCAGCAATTGGCTTGTGACTGTTAGCTTAGCAGGTTTTTGTGCTTTCAGTTCTGGACAGCTGAGATTCAAAGGTGAGCAGATTTCTCATATTGTAGTTTGTCAGACTAAATATACAGTTAGTTCCACTGTGGAAGGTTTGCACATCTAGGAAAAGAGGTAACACAGGAGAGGAACCAAATGCTGGCTAATTTTTATGAAGGCACAAACTAGGGGTCTGAAAAACAGCAGCTCTGGCACAATAATAAGCAGCATCACTGGCAGGGTATTCCAGCCACAAGTAATGCTTCCCCCGGAAAAATTTCTAGCCTGTGCAGCCTCTGTTTTCTGAATAAAATCACCTTCATGTTTTATACATCAGCTGAGTTAAAAAGATTTTTAAGAATATCAGTATGATGCAAGTCTAGCCTGCATTAGTCTAGCCCAGTTCAGTTAAATAGCAAACTGGCATCTATAATTCTGATTTCCAGTACAGTGTAATTCTGCTTTCAGAAATAGAAAATAGTATCCAAACTCTTATTGTTTTGTATAGAACACAAATCAATCATGTCATTCTTCCTCATAACATAGCTAAGACCATGCATTGTAGCTATTCACTTTTAAAATAACATTCAACAACATGTAAAATATGAGAAAAGGCATGCATAAGTACACTGGATTAAACTGTCTTGCTGAACTAGGAGGAAGAAATTAAAAGACAGAAGTTTATGTATTGTATGCTACAAGTGGTATTACTCATAGTAATTCCCAGTGCTGAATGAGTTGTCTGTAGAGCTTTGTTAAGTTTATCACTTCTAGAGCCAAGTGATTAATTTATTTTGGTTATTTTTTCTGTATTTCTGGTGACCAAGCCTTCTGTCTTTTTATTCCACAAGCCTTGGAGGTGAAAACTTTAAAATCACTACACTTGTGGCTGGTTTTACGTTACATCTGCATTTCATCTCACTTTCACTGCAAACAATGACTTCCTGGTACATGAGGCTGTGCTCTCTGCTCTTGTTTTTTTCGCTTTCTCTTGTCTGACAAGGACTCAGGATGATGACTTTGTGTATATGTGCCCCTTTTTTTTCTTTAAACTCTGCTCTTTCTGTTATACTTGCAGCAAATGTAACGCAGCAGTAGAAACTATATATGCCTCAAATTAACAAAAAAAATTATTATACTGATACATGTTTTATTTGTAGCTCCAGCTGCAGTAATATGAGACCTGCTTTATAGTTCATCTACTGGGAATTTTGTGTCTATTTTTAAACCTCTGATGAGCTCATTAAAAGGTAACTGAGAACTGTATACCACCACTCTCAAGTATGGTGATGACAGATAATTTTTTTTTTAAACCTTGTAGGGTATTTCTGGACTGCAATTTGCCTATCACATTGTAAGAATGACAGGATTATAAATCGTGCTTAATCACCATGGTTTACCATAATAACCACTGAAAACCAGTTCCACTGTTGCTTGGATGGCAGCAGGAGTGATTTTTCATCTGTTGAGAGTGGCTGGATAGAACCACCTCAAACCATCCAATATTGACACTAAAGTAAGACAAGGGTGATATACTGTATGTTGTGACGGGTATCTCTGATAATCTGCATAGTGAAAAACAGATTTGGGTTTTTTCACACAGGTTTGTGGTTTCTCTTTTCTGTTTCACTTTGAATTAACTTGCACTTTCTATATTTAAAGCAAATACTCTGGTCATGGTTGCAAATGAGTAACTTGATACGCCCCTATATCCTGTGGACAGTAGGAGAGGCCCTCTTGTGCATGTGATACAGGTGTTGCCTGTGTTCCAGGCATGGTCTGTGTTCCTTTTCTCTGAACCTAGTCACAGAGAAAGTATGGGAGACACTTGACTGCTGGCATTCTGGGACACATTGAACATGCGTTGGCAACAGTTTAGAAACTGCTGGTTTGTCTGAAATCATAATTTCAAAGCCACAGCACAGATTATTGCTATGGTTTTGTTTTTGTACTGCATTTTAAAGAAGCCCTGAAGCAGTTGGTCTTATTATCAAAGAAAAGTTGCTGTTCTGTCTCTTTTGCAGTGATTTCTCACCACCACACCCACCCCCCTACCTGGGACTGTGGTTTAGGCAGTCACTGGATAGCAAAATATAATTTTGATAGTTGTCGGGAAGAGAAAAAATAGGGAAGAATGGAGTGGTTTATAAAATTTGAAATGGAAAATATACTTGGTTGATGTTTATAAAAAGCTACCTAAGAATATAGATGACAGTATTTACAACTGCTGCTTAAAGGGAGTGTACATTAGCTTAACCAATGTCGAGGAGTACATTCAGTGCAGGTAGCCCAGTGTGCAGCTGCAGTGTGAGCTGCACATTGAGCTCTGGGTGGCGGATCTTGAGCCAAGAGACCACAACCTGCTGACCTTTGCTGTGGCCCAGCCAGGGGACCCAGCATGGAGAGACATGGCAGGAGCCCTGACTTTCCCCTACTCAGACAGGGAGGGTGGAAAAGCCCAGGGCTTCCTGTGCTCGCAGTCCCTCCTTGGAGGCACCAGCTCGAGCTCTTATTTCGTTACTGCACCACGATTAAGATATTTTAAGGATCAGGATGTCTGAGACTCTGCTGTGGGAAACCTGGGGTCGAGCCGCTATGGAGACCTGGTCTGACTGTGTGAGGGTGAGGGAGGTGTAGCTCGGCAGGGGCTTTGGGGCTTTGGTCCCAGCTCAGGTGGTGCAAGTGTGACTGCCAGAGTGGCTCCTGGAGGGTCGGACAGACAGGTTTCTTTAACGCCAAGATGCAGGGTAAGTACATGCTGATGGAGAACTTTTTTTCTTTTAACATATTAATTGAGTAGAAGGTGAATAATGCATTGTGAGATGTAACTGTTGCGTATTGCCATTGATAGATCAATGGGTGTTACCTGTGTGTTGTCTGTTGTTGCCTGTGTGCTTTGAGATAGTACTCAGCCCCTGTTAACAGTACATGTTTATAGCAAAAAAAGGGAAAAGGAAAAAACCCAAACAAACAACAGCAGAAAAAAAACCCCAAACAAAATCAAACAAACAAACCCACACACAATTCCTGGTTCAGGACACAGAATTTCGAGACTATAGAGATCATTAGATTAGGGTCCCACTAAGATGATTAAGATGGTCTGATGTGTTACTTAGTCATGCAAATAGTGAAAAGTAATATAATACTGTTGTAAACTTGTGAGGTTTTAAATTATAATTCTTATTTTTGCATTATTACCATTGAGTTCTCTGCTGAGTAATGAATACTTCAGAATTAGCAGTGGAAAAAATAGGCCCACCATGGAAAAATACAATCTTTTTGAAAGAGGTAAGTGTTTCACAAGGTTTAAACATGAACTGCAGGTCTGGGTTTCTTAGGAATGTGTGTGGTATGTGACGCAGCCTAGATCTGACTTGATGGTTATAATGGCTTAGTTGTGAGAATAAATGAGGTGCAATTTCACTTTGTAGCTAAGCTGATGCAACTGAGCCTTGACACCTAAATGATATATCCTGCTTCCTGTGAGTTGAATCAGGGAATCACGTGGCCTTGAAGTGAGTTTGGTCATCTGGATGATTGAATAAAAACCAAAAACAAACCAAAAATTTTCCTGTGAATAGCTTCACTGATCACACTCCCCTTTCAACTATACATTCCCTAGATCCAATGCAGGAAATCTTTGGATTGATAGAGAAGAAAAGCAGTTATTCTGGCAGGTATTCTCAGCTGCATAGGTTTAGCTTTGACATGGAATAACACCTTTCAAATTGCTGAACTCGGAGGTAAGCTTAAAAGAAGAAATTAAAACCTTAGTTTGGAGTAGACTTTTCTTTTTCCTTTCATATTCTCTGTGTTACAGTTCCTTTTACCCACACCAGTCACTGTCATTATTCATGGATGTTTTTCAGGAATATCCCAGAAGAAAAGGGAAAAGCAAGTGAGCAAGAGAGTCTGCTTCCGTAGTGCATATGGGCGTGTGAGTATTGCCGGGTCTCATGACTCACTGCACAGCGTTGTGAGGTAAATGGGACTACATTAGCTTGCAGAGCAAGTATAAATTAATTCCCATAAATAGCCATACGGCACTTCATCTCTAACGGCTCCATGGGGCTAAATTTAGAGGAGCATTTCTTTACAACCGCTGTTTCACTCACACATACACATGCACCCCTACCTTAGATGGTAAGGGTCCCCTTCACATGGGGGGAAAGTGGGGGAGCCATTGCTTATATGCACCCTGACATGTTTTATTATTACAGTATTCATACCTGTGCATAGTGTGTACACACAATTGAGTTTTCTATGGTGAATGACAATGTATGTACATAAAACAGCTGGGGTGATTTAATATTCTCTGTGCTAAATCAAACACAGCATACAGAATTTAAAACTCGGAGTGTGTGCTGTTCACTGCAGGTTGCCTTAGGAATTGCACAGACTGTGCCATGGAGACTGCTCGGTAACTGAGATGGACGTTCTAGCTCTTCCTGCCTCGCACAAAGGGGATCCCTGAGTGCTATTCACAGTTTCAGCAGCACAGGCTGTCCCCTGCTGAGAGTAGGAGAGTTCCTGTTTCAGGCAGCAGAGGACAGTAGCACATGACTCGCTGGTATGAATCATTTTGCAGACTTTTGGTAGTCAATACTGTCTTTTTTACATATCTTACTTTTATTCTGGGCTGTGGGGATAGCCACAGCTCAAGTACCAGCCTTTTACAGTTCACATTCCCTTCATCTGCCCTCCACTCAGTATTCCCCATCGTGGTGGCCAGACAGGATGTCCTGTCAGCCCTGGCTCCCTGTCATTCTGAGATTTGGCTAAAGTGCAAAGAGCTGACTCAACACCTGCTCCGGGTTTAAAGGGGCCGAAGTCTACTTTATACAACGTGTGGTACAAGATTTTAACCTCTGAAATGCCATTCCTCTGTGGATTGCCTTGCAAAACCATAGCTGTTGTTTCTCACAAGCATTGTTAACGAAGGGATTATGAGAGGTAGCAGCACACAGGGACTGAACTCCCCCGGAATACCACTCAGCTGATAGTTCCTGTCATGGTATCACTGCCCGTGGGAAAGTCATGGGCGCTGTTTTTTTAGCATTCTTCTGGATGTTATTTAAAAACTGCTGGACAAACCAAACATGTTTTCCAGCATTTCATTTTGATAAGAAAGTAGTACAGAATGAATGCTTTGTAACAACATGCTGGGAATGTACTCAGTTCATAACTGCTCTAACATAACCTGCCATATGCAATGGCAGGATAAGTTCGTGGTATAAAATTTCTTCTCCCATCTTTCATTTTTAGCTTGAGTGTTCCTTGGTTAGAGTTTAGGAGTGACTACTCAATTTCCTTCCACACCTCTCTCTTAATTGTATCAAGCTAGCTTTTTGTTTTCAGTAAATTGTACTTAATCATTTAGTGCGGAAGATGGAATTTAGGCAGAGAGAAGCATGATTACTGGTTGAAATATTTGTGAATTTCCATTCAGATGTAACTGCTGTAACTAAAAAGGCTGACCTTCAGCTGATACAAATACATTAAAGTCAGAGAGACTTCCTTACCAAGCTAAACAACATGGGCTGAAATTGTGGTATAAGAAATTCATTTGTGATCACACATGTCTTCTAAGTAATGTAAACCTATTGAAATTAAGGTTTGAAGATACTTTTGGGTATGTATAGATAAGTAAGTATTACTTACAGATGAACCATTCCTGCTGGGTATTTAGGTGCTTGTAAGACGTTGGATAATGATGGAGGTTCCACCAGCTGCCCACAGAATCTGTTCCAGTGGTTTTGCCTGTGGATATCATCTTGAAGCATGGCTCCCAAGATGGACAAAGTATCCCAGCAGAGGCTTTAATGAGTACTAAGTGAAAGGTTTATTTTATATATCTCACAGCACTTCTGTTTATACACCTCTGTATATTTGCTTTTTTCACAAAAATATGGCAGTGTTGACTCATGTTCAGTTTGTGATCCACTCTAACCCCAGGTCCTTTCATACTGGACTGCTGGGTAGCTGCTACTTCTCCTGTGTTTGTGCAGTAAACTGTACCTTACAAAGGACAAATACGAACCTTAATTTTTTTCCTAATTATTTTAGACCTTTTTTCTTTACTTGCCCACATTACTCTGACTTCTGTTCTTGACCTCTGAAGTTGTCAGAGGTGTTCCCTGCCCCTTCTCCCCCAAACAGGCAATTTAAATTTACCCTTTGTGTATATATATAATTGTGTATTTGTGTGGTGGAATAATGTCTGTGCCCACAGAAACTGATTTGATACAAGCTTTCATAGTGCTATTAGCAATCACTTTGAGCCCATGGCATCTTCAGCTGGTCTCCTGCATATCCATTATTTTGTCCAAGGTTTGCTGAGCTTACTTATGCAAATTGCCTGTTAGAAGCATCATATCTTCCCGTAAGTTAAATTATATCCACATTTCACCATCCTTGAGCCTGTTAAACCTGTCACAGTAGACAAGATCAATTTGATGCAATCTGCTCCTAACAAGTCTGGCTCTGTTACTTATCAACCTATTATCTTCTAAAAATAGTTAATTTGTTCCAATATATTTTTCCAGGAATTGCCATTAGACCAACTGTTCTGTAACTGCCCAGCTTATGTGCATGCTTTTCCTCTCTTGATGTTCTTTCTTTATTTTTTTAATTCCTTTTCTGATATTTTTTCTATTTTCTAGAACCTTCTCATTTCATAGCTTTCCATGATAATCAGTAGTGGTTCTGAGATAGCTTCATCTGGCCAAATACTTCAGAGACTGTATTAAGAATCAGCTAACTAAAAACACAGACATCATTTTAAGCAAATGGCCCCTCCTGTTCCCTCTCCCTCCCCTCAGATCAAGTTCTTGATCCTTTATTGCATTTGGGATTTTTTTACTGACAAATACTGAGCATTTCTTCATGTGTTGGCTTACTGCTTTAAGCAAGCTGCTACCACTTTAGTTGACATTTCCAAATAAGCAGTTTCTATTTCTACCTTAATTTAACTACCAACAGTCTTGAATTTTCTTGTGTCTTTATGCCCAGACTTGTGATTCTTCCTTTACAGAATTTTCTGTCTTGTGGAATCCTGGAGACCAAGCCAAACTGTCTTTCAGTAAACTCAGTATAGATTAAACAGGTCAAATATAAGTACTTTTCCAGATCTAGATTTATTCCCATCATTCTTCTCTGAAACTTTTCCAACTTTCCAAACTTTAATCATCTCAAATCTAAATTCACTGAATAAATGTCAAGCATATGCTATATTCACTAAATGTGAGCAAGGCTTCTATATTACTTGACTTGCACTACTTCTGGTTACTCTGGTTACCACGTAGCAAGAATGATATACCCATGGATTGCCCTGAGTGACGCCAAGAGTCAAAACCACAGCAATGTCAAGATGGGAGAGTGAACAGTGACACAGCTGGATGTATTTGTACCTTCCTTACCAGCCCAAGTCTCAGGTACTGCCCTTCTTCCTCCTTTGAACTATTTATCCACTGTCTCCAATTTGCAGAATACTTTTGCAGTCTGCACCAAAGTAACCTTTATTATGTTTCTCTCCCTTGCAGCCATAAGCTGCATCTCAGGGGTTTTTGTTTTCATTCATATAAATGCCTTCTAGGAATCTTATCTATAGACTGTCTCCTACCTTGACAACTTGCCTTTACATGGACAGGCAGAAAGGGGAGAATACAAAAGGTCTGCAAGGGGAGAACAAGGATTTACAGTTTTTTGCGAAGTGCACAAGCCAGCTCCAAACCTACTACAGCAAGATGCAGCAAAATTAATCTAATTAGTGAACATTAAGCCTAGTTATCAGAGCATAGCTCAGTTGCTGTGAAGGCTCAGCATGGTCAGTGGGTGAGGAATTGAGCAGCACAAAAGGATGAACATGTTGCTTTTGACAAAATGATTTTTAGCAGAAGTGACCAGACCTTCAAAATGGAATTTTGGAGGTTCATGATAAATTGAGATCAAGAGCTAAACTGTCCTTACCAAGTGTATTTCAGTTCAATAACTAACACTTTCTTTATGCACACTTTATATGTGTGTGCATGTGTATGTGTGTGTCTATATATATATATTTATAGTGCTCCCATTTAGGGTATTCTTTGAATTGAACTCCTAGAAAGTCTTACCATTCATTTAGGGTTTCCAGAGGGTAGTGGGATGTAGTAAAAATGTGATCCCTTTGGGGACGAGGCTGTAGCCTGTTTGCTGTTGGAATACACTTAATGTAAAACCACAGAACAGTTTAACAAATTATATTGTTTCTCCGTAATGGTGGTTACTTCGTCAGCTCTTCACCTTTATTCTGCATCAGCGTCTAGTAATTCTGCCTTTTGCCTGGAGCCAGGTCACCAGCTGGTATAAATTAGTCTAGCACTAATGAATTTATGAAGCTTTGTCAGATGTCTGCAAGTAAAGGGTCACTTTTTGTTTAAATGGAAGAATTCTTGGATCTGAAGTCCTCTAGCTGCCTGCATGTATCTTCCCATTCACTGTTCAGTTCCAGAACACTCTTACTGAAGCAGCCATCTGTGAAATTGTGGGGTTTTTTCCTGCTTAGGACACTTTTGCTCTAAATCAGATAAGTTTCATTTTCTAGCTCACAAATGCAGACCTCCACAGAACAGAACACAGTTTTAAATACAACTCTTAGTTCTGGTCGCATTGCAGTATACCCACTCTGTCTGATGATAAACCTTCAGCACCACAGCTCGTACTAAACACTCAATATAAATGAGCTTTCTTGTACTGTGGCTAAGTGTGCTTTGAAAAGATTGTCCAAAGCATTTTTTTTTAAAGCAGGCTATCCTCTAAGAATAAGTCCTTCACCTGTTGTAAATGCTGTAACTGGAGCAGCAGTGCTTCCCAGAGGAAACTTGTCTTAGGGGAAACAGTGATTTTTTTTTAAGAGTCTCATGTTAAGTTATTCAGAAGACTCTGAAATTGTAATTGCTTGCTCATCCCAATGATACTCTCAACAGTTTTGAAGGCCATGCTCTTATATCTCCTACTTCTTTTATGAATCTATAGGCAAGGTCAGCTATGAGATGAGACAAGGTTGTTCAGGACTTTATTCAGCCCAAGTCTTAAACTTCCAAGGATGGAGGGATTTAATTTGTGCTGTCTACTGACAGTAACTTAAAGTGTATTTATTGTTTTTTCTTTCTTTTACTCAGCAATTTCATTTATATAAAAATATCAGTCACTTGTACAGAGTTAAATTACCTTCCCCTGGTGTTCAGTTAAACTTATTTTTAAGGAGGTTTTTGTCTATTCTCTACATATATGAATAGCGCCATTATTCTATTTTTTTTTATTTTATTTAATAAACAGACAATAGTAAAATCTGGTAGTAAGTGTTAGGATCATGTAGAGAAAAGGATTTCATAATGGATGTAAATGCTTTTCTGTTACGAGTCAGTGCATTAGAGAACACAAACATGGAAGCTGTGTGCTCATGCTATATTTTATGTTGAACTTTGGACAAATGTACATACTATGATAAGTGTAATTGTAGGGATTAGAAATTTCACAATAAGTATGAGGCTATTTGTATTACAAAATAGTGCTGTGTACCAAACAGCAAACCACTTGGTTTTGCTAATCACCAATTACTTATTGGTAACTTTGGACTGCTTTGCCATCACACTTTCAGAAAAAGTGCCCTCAAGAAATCTTAGTGCTTCTTTCATATATAGTGAGGTTGATTTAACTGAATTTATCAGATCTCTGTTTAAAGTCTTGTGCTTATAAAGTCTGTTTGTTTACACTACTGAATGACCTTGGTCATTTGCAGTTAAAGTAGTTGTATAACCACTAGTTACCTTCATCTTTGTGCAAGAGTCTGGCTAAAAAGGATGTCACTCCCACGTGTAAATGGTCGAGTTAAAATTCTTCAGAGGTGCTCAGTGAGCAAATCTTTTATTTCCCGGCATAATTTCACTAGCTGTGAGTGTATCCTAAGCTTATAGCACATTCTGTATGTGCTGGGAGCCACATGCTAAAATGAAAGTAATGCTGCAGTGGCTACTGTGATCTCAAAATCTGCTCATCATTTATTTTTTTAGACTATTTGGCTTAGATATACTGACAGCATAACTTTCATATTAATATAATTTGATCTGAGATTCAAAACCCTTTTAAAATAGTGGCTACTGTATAGGTTCTCTGTGCTTTTACACTGGAGACACATGTGGACAGAGGATATTTCAGTGTAGCATATGCTCACCAGTTATCAAAGGAGAATGCATAATTTTTACCCACAAAGTCCTCCTAATTCCAAAGTCAGTCTGGATTGAATAAGCACTGTGCCACAGCCTGAAAGACCATGACTTCTTGAAATCTCATCTCTATTTCTTCCTGAATGTTACGTATCGAAGAGATTAGTTTTGCTGAATGAATAAAATCTAAAATTTTAACAGGCTGTTTGCATACAAGATTTAGTCCAGTGTATGCCTGTCTATGTTGGCTGAGAGAATTCTTCAGAATGCATTTCCACTGAATTATGTGAAGCGACTGATATATCTGAAGGTCCCCAGCTGTATAAATATTTGTGAGATTGATAATAGAAATGTTCTGCTAATAGAATGGACAAGGAGAGATACCCTAGTTGCTGAGAGAATAAAAACATGTATTGCTGAGATTAAAGAGGAAATAATAAAATTTGTTTGAAAACTCAGAGAAAGAAATGGAGGGGAAAAAACCAACTGCTGTAGACTTGAACTAGGACCATGGTTAATAATTTTTAACATAAATTCAGCTTTCATAGCTTTCAGCTATGTACATGTTACAAAAATCACTCTCTTAAGAAATACCTGCTTCAAAAACCTTTATTTATTAAATAGTCTTTTTTAAAAAGTCTCTTAAAAAAAAGAAATATGCAGTTTAGTATGAACCATGTAAGAAATTAGTAACATATTTCCTTTCTTCTCTCCCTGTTGAGACCCAAGTAATTGACTACATTTGGGAAGTGTTAAAACTACCTTTTTATAAGACAGATCCATCCATTAAAAATACCCCCCACTGAAATACACATTTTAGAAGCTAACTTCAAACCATCCTGAAGAATGAAGCTTTTTAGCAGTATTTACAAACAGTCTTTGCTTTATAGGAGACCCAAAAAGTGCTGCTTAGCTTTCTTACCAAATATTACCCTTTGGTCTTCAACCTGAGCCACTAAATCAGTTCACAATAAGGCATTTACATTTCCAGAAAGCGATCTCCCTCCCTGTTACTGTGTCTTCATATGCAATGTCTTCACTAATAACTGCCCCTAAATGTTAGTTCTGAGGAAAGCTGAACCATCTCCATCTTCCTTCCACCCTCACCACTTGCCTCTGCCTAAAAACATAGGAAGAGATGAGAAGAACTTGATTATTTTATTCCTCTCTTAAAAATCAGTGTGTTTGTTTAATGATATCCAAACCTTTCTGCAAGTTTACTCTGAAACTGGTTTGTATAAAAGATGTATTCTGAACTTCTCTAGTGACATCTCTCAAATTTAATTTTTTTAAACACACCTTTTTCACCTTTTGTATGGAAAAATACCAGGTATCATGGTGTATTATATACCTTTCAATTTCATATCAAACCATGGAGTTCTAAGTTTACAGGTCACTAGTGAATTTGATGCTGCGTTTATCTCAGCTAGAGAAACTTGGGATACAAGTGAAAGTGTGGATGCATAAGGTGTTTTTATTATTATTACTACTTTGTTGATATTGTTCTTGTTTGTTTTTGAACAAGAACCTATTTCTGTGCTTTACAACTGCACCTGAAGTGCATACCAGCAAACGAATGGGATTATAGTTGTCTGTAGGTAAGTAACTATTGCCGACACACATAGAAGGTAGCTGAGTAAGAAAACCAACTATGTAGCTTTGCGGATAGTTGAAAAATAACAGAGATAGTTCAGCTTCTCAGTTTAGTCTTGAATAGGTATAGGAGATGTTGAATATTTAATGGATTTTCTTACACCAGTTAGAAGCAAGAAAATCCATTGGAATCACAAGGCCCTTTACTTCTGATGTTGTGAGCTGCTCTGTTGACTCCTCGTTGCCATGATTCTAAAAATAATTTGCTAGGGCTGCCGATTTTCTGATGAGAAAACACAGTATGGGCACATTTCTTGCACAGAAGTCCCGTGTTCTGAATGCTTTTGTGATTACTAAGTTCTCACTTCAGACTCATCTTTGCTGGAAGTGCATCCACCTTGGTTTGTATTTTTGTGCCAAAAGTTTTCCAAGATGAGTCTGCTTTTCTTCTCTACTGGTACATCAAAGACAGAAAAAGATTCTTTAAAAAAAATTTTTTTTTTTTGGAAGCCAAACGATGGTTTCTTATTCTGGTGTAATAAGCTTCCTGAAATTCCTGCTTCTCCCCCCGCTTCTTTTCCACCTCTGTTTCTGGGAGGCTTAGACGTAATGCGCTGGTGGGTCAGGCATTCCGTGACATTTAGCCGACATTTGTTACTCGCCTGTCTGGGTAACTCACTGAACGCTTCTACTCCCGCCGACTGCGCTCCCTTGTGCCCCTCCCTAATGAGGCGCACAGTTAATTGCCCGGGGGCTGTTCCCCGGGGCTTTACCCCGGACGGGCCCTGTACGGCCCTGCCCGCCGCGCCGCTCGGCCGTTCCGGGAGGCCGGGCCCAGCGGGCGCTGCCCCGCTCCTGACGGGGCACGGCGGTTGCTGCTCCCCGCCCGCCATCCCGCCATTCCCGCGCGGGAGGGGCACCGCTCCCCGTCCAGGCGCGGCTGCTCGCACCGCGGGACCGGCCTCGCTCCCCGCCGGGCCGGGCCAGACCGTGCGGGGGTCCCTTCGGGGCCGTGCGGCGCGGGCAACGCGGCGGAGCCGGAGTGGGGGTCGCACTGGGCAGGGCGGAGGGGGCGGGTGCGTTCGGTGNCGGTGCGCGGGCGGGGCCGCGGGGCCGCCGGGAGCCGTGACGTATCGCGCCCCGCCCCCTGCGCGGGTATATAAGGGGCGCCGCGCACGCCGTCGGTCTTTTTCGCTCCGGGTTTGCCGCCGTCGCCGAGCGGGTGAGGCCTGTGCGCTGGGATGGGCCGCGCCGCGCCGCGCTGCGCTCCCTCCTTTCCTCCGGGGGGCCGGCGAGCGCTGAGCCCCGGGCGTAGCGGGGGCCGAGGGGAGGGGGGAGTCGGCGCCGGGGGGCAGCGGGGCGATGG
>VWZG01005856.1:13443-33302 GCA_013396735.1 Grallaria varia | reverse complement strand
GGGGCGGGGCCGCCATCCCGGCCGGGCCGGGTCTCAACGCATGTGGCACCGCCATCGCTGCCCCTCGCCGCACCGACGTGTAACGACCTTTTTTTTCTGCGGAACTCCCAGGTGTCAGTTCTCTTTTGTCGAAAGAAAGAACTGAACTTTGATCCGAAATGGGAAAGGAGAAGACCCACATCAACATCGTCGTCATCGGCCACGTCGATTCTGGCAAGTCCACCACCACCGGCCACCTCATCTACAAATGCGGAGGCATCGACAAGAGAACCATCGAGAAGTTCGAGAAAGAAGCGGCTGAGGTGCGTGGGCCTGTGGGTTGGCACCCAGTGAAATTCAGGGGTGCAGAAATGACTGGAGACGCCCTTAGTTGCAAAGCGTTCGGTGGCCACGGGGAGGCAGTTTGGTTGCGGCTGCCCCAGGAGCTGAACAACTGGCTCAGTGTTGTGTGGCCACAGGGTGGCAGCTGGGTTGCCGTTGTCCCCGAGGCTGAACAAGTGTGCGAGTGTTCAATCTGCCGTTGTGCTAGTTGGAGGAACTCAAATTGTGAAGTGTAGAGCGAGGGCAGAGAAAGGTGGTCTGAAGCTACACCTGGATAAATAGGGCTGCAATTGTATGTTAAGTACAGTTGGTTCAATCTGCATACGTGTAGTCAAAGACGATGTTGCTCTACTAAGGTTTCATTTTATAATCAGGACATTTTACTGATTTTTTTTTCTGCATCCTAACAGCGTAGGTCTTGAGAACATTCCAGAATGAAAATTAAGCAAATGTTGGGCAGAGTGACAGTTAAAATGTTCGTTATCACAAGGATTGCATTAGTGAGAGGACTTAAATTTGTAGGGGACACTTAATAGTAGAACTCAGCCTCAAGAGCTCTGTCGTTAAGATGTGTTAGTGCAATTAACAAGCTGTCAATGGGGCTAGACTGTCAACAGGTTCAATAAACAGAAAACAATTGGCATCTCTCACTGGTAGTGCCAAGTGTATCTTGTTACTTGTTTCATGAGCAGCAACATGCTTCAGTATTAAATCTCTTACTATTCTTAGATTTTGCTCTTTAGCCAGAGTGTGATCTTTCTGAAGTAAGTGCAGATACATAACTTCATTTGGTTTTTTCTCTTTAATCATAGATGGGCAAAGGTTCCTTCAAATATGCCTGGGTCTTGGACAAACTGAAGGCTGAACGTGAGCGTGGTATTACTATTGATATTTCCCTGTGGAAATTTGAAACAAGCAAATACTACGTCACCATCATTGATGCTCCTGGACACAGAGACTTCATTAAGAACATGATTACTGGAACTTCTCAGGTGTGTAAATAAAGCTAAGAATTTTGGGAGTACAGGAAGGTTGTTCCTTAGTTATTTTTATATTCCTGTAATACCTTGTCAAATGCGCAAGCGTTACAATAAGAATTTTAAGGTATGTTTTTTCATTTCTTTTCAAAGGCTGATTGTGCTGTCCTGATCGTTGCTGCTGGTGTTGGTGAGTTTGAGGCTGGTATTTCCAAGAATGGGCAGACCCGTGAGCATGCCCTTCTGGCCTACACCCTGGGTGTAAAACAGCTGATTGTTGGCGTCAACAAGATGGATTCCACTGAGCCACCTTACAGCCAGAAGAGATATGAAGAGATTGTCAAAGAAGTCAGCACTTACATCAAAAAAATTGGCTACAACCCAGACACTGTAGCTTTTGTGCCAATTTCTGGTTGGAACGGCGACAACATGTTGGAGCCTAGCTCTAACGTAGGTTTGATATTTGTTTCTATTCAGACATGAAACTAGGAGGATATTGAGACAAATTATGCAATGAAAAAATGAATGTTTTTTAATAGTTGGAAGTGACAAGGTTTAGAGTCAGATACTTAGATAATACTAACATACACCACTTAGTCTTTTCCAGCTGTGTGCCATTAAATTTGGCAGTCAGTTCATGCCAGGGCTTGTTTTCGTTACAGATGCCCTGGTTCAAGGGCTGGAAGATTACCCGAAAGGATGGCAGTGCCAGTGGGACCACCCTTCTTGAAGCCTTGGACTGTATCCTGCCACCAACTCGTCCAACTGACAAACCTCTGCGTCTGCCTCTTCAGGATGTCTACAAAATCGGCGGTATGTGTTTTATCTAATGCTTCTCTCACTTGCCACAACTGCTTACATATGGGCCAGAAGGGCAAGTGTTTGCCCAAGAGCTTTTTTTTGTCAAGCCAGAAATACATAGTGTTTTTCTGAAGTGTTTTCTTCCCATAAGAGCATATATTCATTAACCTGAATTACTGATGTTGCTTTTCTTTTCCCAGGCATTGGTACTGTACCAGTTGGCCGTGTGGAGACTGGTGTTCTGAAGCCAGGCATGGTGGTTACATTTGCCCCTGTCAATGTAACAACTGAAGTGAAGTCTGTTGAGATGCACCACGAAGCCCTGAGTGAAGCTCTGCCTGGTGATAACGTTGGCTTCAATGTTAAGAATGTGTCTGTGAAAGACGTTCGCCGTGGCAATGTTGCTGGTGACAGCAAGAATGATCCTCCAATGGAAGCTGCTGGCTTCACCGCACAGGTATTTTTTTGCAGCTGTTAAAAGATGTTTGAAATGTAGCTTTGTATTCTGAAATTCTTCACTTGTATGCTAAACTATAAAGTGATACAGGCTTGCGTTCTGGGATACATTTACTTGAAGCAAATACCTAATCTAAACCTACTGTCTTTGACTTTGAAACCATTTCACTTTGTCCTGTCACTGCATGCTCATGTAAAAAGAGTTGAAACAAGTTTTCAAAATTATCCTGGTGTTAACTTGGCTTCCTTGGTTTCCTAGGTCATTATCCTGAACCACCCTGGCCAGATTAGCGCTGGCTATGCCCCTGTGCTGGATTGCCATACTGCTCACATTGCGTGCAAATTTGCTGAGCTCAAAGAGAAGATTGATCGTCGTTCTGGCAAGAAGCTGGAGGATGGCCCCAAATTCCTGAAGTCTGGAGATGCTGCTATCGTTGATATGATCCCTGGCAAACCCATGTGTGTTGAGAGCTTCTCTGATTATCCTCCTCTTGGTAAGGCATTTCCTAAAGTGTTTTAATACTGATCTCTGGAAAAGACATTCCTTGATTCCAAGTACTGGGATATGCAGTGTGTTGTGTGAAATGCTGTTGAATGCTGCAACTTAAAACTTGGAACTAAAGCCAAAACATAGGTGGTACAGGGAAAGACTGCAGAGGATAATGTCTGTCCCAGAGCGGCATTTACTCACTTACTCCAAGCTGTGTGTTGCCGCTGTGCAATTTCCTCTGCGAGTTCCGTAGCACTAGACAAAAGTCATAAAACATGTTTTTGTTTTCAGGTCGTTTTGCCGTGCGCGACATGAGGCAGACGGTCGCTGTTGGTGTCATCAAGGCAGTTGACAAGAAGGCTGGAGGAGCTGGCAAGGTCACAAAGTCTGCCCAGAAGGCCCAGAAGGCTAAATGAAAATTCTGTACACCAGCTGCCACCTCAGTCTTAATCAGTGGTGGAAGAACGGTCTCAGAACTGTTTGTCTCAATTGGCCATTTAAGTTTAATAGTGAAAGACTGGTTAATGATTACAATGCATCGTAAAAGCTTCAGAAGGAAAGGAATGTTTGTGGACCATTTGTTTCGTGGCAGTTTAAGTTATTAGTCTTTAAAATTGATAAATTTTTTAAAATGGAAACTTGAGACCAAAAATCTGTCACAGAATTTGAGACCATTAAAACAGAAGTTCAATGCTACGTCTCTGTGTTCTTTGGGTTAAGTTTATGATAAAACCTGTATCTAGTCCTGGTGGGGTCAGAAAAAATCATTGTTACTTAAGTATGTTCAGAAGTTGCAAGGCAAATACTCAGATTATCTGTTCTGAAGAGTAGAGCAAAGTTCAGCTGCAAATTTACTGTTTTAAACTGATCTAAGCCTTAAAAAAATAGTTTTCTGGTGCTTGCTTTAAAAATTTTTAGATTAAATAACAAATGCTAGGCAACAGTTTGGAGTGTTTTGGTGTATTCTGTGAATTGAGTAAACCAAGAAAACTTTATCATGGCAAATAGGGTAAACAAGCACACATTTTACATTGAAAAGGCATAAAGAATCCAATGTTGGGTTTCCCAAAAGTTTTATGCATGGATTTTTCTAATTGCAAGCAGAAACTTTTTTTTCTGGGAAACTGATGAACTCTTGTGTAGCTCTTTTAACATACATGTTTTCTAGTACATAGTAAGACATGTCAGTACCCAAATTTAAAAATTAAACTTAAATGTTTAGCATCACATTTCAACATAATTTCTGAATGATCCACTGTTATAGCCTGCACTAAACATGGTGTGGCAATGTGCCTGCTATCTGTAACAGTGAGTTGAAGATTTGGGTCAAACAGTTAAATACTACTATTAATCACTGCATAAATAATCCCAAGCAAAACATGGCTGTAAGAAATACCAGCAGTAACAGTTGGGGATTCCAGCATAGAAGTCTTGCTTTGAACTGGTAAATGAAGACAAGCAGTTAATGGATAATCAGACTGGACTTGTGTAATGACACAGCTGTTTTACTAACCTTTCACATGATTTCCCCACAGCATCCCTACATAAGGTCAGAAAGAATTCAGTGTCTTTGGGGGACTGTTCCATGACACCAGTATGTTTGTTCTGCTTGTAATGACAGTATTCTCTTGGTTGTTTTCCTTTCCTTCTCTGGCTGTGTGCTTGCTTGCTCTGCAGGACCTCATATCTGTACTACTTGGATAGACCTGAACTGCTGTTACTTATTTTCATGTTCTTTTTGCTTTGGTTGGATCTTTTCTCCTTTTCTGCTCACCTTCAGTGTCTTAACTACAGCAAAACCTTGGAGCATTACACACAGTGAAGGTACAGATGTGCCAAATACAGTGGAAGCAAGGGCTAGAGGGCTTTGTAGCACAGCAGGGCTGTGGAATTAAGTAAAGGACTCATTGTGCTGCTTAAATGTTGCTTCTGGAGGTTTGTTAATGTCCCCAAGGCAACAGGAAGTACATAACTTCAAAATGGAGACGGACTTGTGTATCTGGCCAAATCTTTGAATGCTTTTCAGTTAAACTGCTGACCTTTTTCCAAGAGACTTTGGTCAAACTGGTTCAGCAAAGTTCTAATTTGGATGAAAAGCAAAGCAGCTTTGGCACAAGCTGCCTTCACAGTGCAGCTCTGCGTGCGTTGGATTTCTTACACATTCCTTTGTAGGTGCAGGATGTTTGGTTTGGCCGGCTGCAGCCTGGATATGCAACACCCTGTCTGCAGTGCCTCTGGGCACGTTGCGCAGGGTTGTCCACAGCTGAACGTCTGCTCCATGAGTTCGGAATTTAGTCTGTAATAAGCAACTGATTCAAATCCTTCCACATAATCAGGTGTGACGCTGCACTGGGCATTTGAGGTGTCCCTGACCCCAAGCAGCGGAAGGGAGACAGCGCAGTGCAGTGCTGCTCTTGCAAGAGGCCCCTCACTTCTGGCCAGCTTTGATGAGTAGGTCAGAGCAACTACAGAAGCTGCTGGGAGGATGGTTTGTGTTAAAATGCACCATGATGAGCAGGGGCAAGAGTGAGCTGCATACAGTTAGGGGCAGAGGGAGTGGTTCTGCCTCTGCAGGAGGTAAACCTTAGAGAAACGGACGGTATTGCATCTAACAGCTTGACATTGTATGCAGTAGAAACACTTGTGAACAACACACTGCATGCCATACTAGCAATTGCTTTTATGTATTTAAAACTAAATTTTAACAAATTCTGTTCTTTTTTTTTTTTTTTTCATTTCAACTTTTAGAGACCAGATTTGCTTTCTATGCACTAATGTAATCCCATCTCAGTTCTTTTATTAATCTTTGACTACCTGGGGAAATTGATAGTCTTTTGTAAACAAAACTTGGGATTAAAACTACTTTCGTCAAACTTTTAATAAACATTAATAGTTGAGAACTGTATTTGTCTTCTGATTACTTATTTCTTTAAGCAACCTTTGCAGCTGTCCTTAACTTTTTCCCCCCTGTCCTGCAATGCTTGTGTGGTGGTGTTTATAAAGAAGTGTGAAAGCATACTGCCGTGGGATGGAGCTAGCCATGAAGGCAGAAGACTGGCTGGCTGGAGTATTACATTAATGTAATATATTTCAGTTTTGTTGCTGAAGGTGACAGGGGAGCTGGAAGATTAAAACAATTTCCTTTCTAGCTGATGATGCATGCTTTGCAAGTCTGGAGACCCTTTAGTATACAGAAATATTCCAAAAATGTACACAGCAATGTATTCAGCGTCGGTACACAAAAGGTGGGTTGGTCTGTGTAGGGAAGTGGAGCAGTGTGGTCTTAGCTGCTGTAACCAAATTTTTTGCTCAGCATTGGTTCCCTAGGTGGATGCTTTAGGCTGGAATAAAATGGGCGCAGCTCAGATTTCTGCTTTGAGGCATTTTAATTGTATCTCAGACCAGTTGGTGTAAGGCTAGTAACTGGAATAGCTTATTTTACTGAACTTGCAGATGAAAGACGACTTCATATTCTGCATTTAGCTGTCTTTTGAATGGTACTGACAAACTTTGAAAAATAACTTCCCTAAATGCATATTTTAGATTTGGTCAAGATACAACCATGTAGAAACAAATTTTTATATTGTATGGGGATATACATTTTCTCATTGGTGCTAAAAGATTCAATATCTGCTTAAGAACAACATAAATTCAGTCTGGATCAAAAATACAACCCACCTGGTTTTAACTTACATTATTTAAATGTTTATGTAGTGCCTACAGGCAGCCTGGGGGGCAGAGAAGGTGATGGGAGGGCAAATAAGCTCCCTGCCTGCCCAACAGCATCCTGAGGTGCCCTGAGCACCTCTGAGCTCCTGCTCTAAGTGGCTGCTTCATCCAAAGCCTCTTTCTACAAGAACTTACATCTCTCACTTTTCACTGCCATTGGGCCAAATCACAATTTCTCTTGCAATGCTCCTAGTGTTTACCAAGGAGAGTTTTGAAGCAGCTTTGCTTCAAGAGGAAGAAGAGAGCACCTGTGGTGCAAAAGAGCGTGAAGGAAACCTGCTAGATGGCCAAACTGTATAGGTTTCCAAAACAGAAGCTGTGATTTTTAGCCTTTTCTGAATTCTCTTCAGACTTTCCCTGGCCGCCTACCACTAATTCTTTAATCCTTTTATGTTTCAAATATTTACACAACATTACTCAAATTGCTAGCTTCTCTGCAGTGATAAGGTGACAGTTAAACGTGTATTTTCCTTGAAAGTATCCTGAGTGAAGTACTGTGGCTTAAAGGAGGCAAATCAGAGCTAACCTGACAGGCAGTCTCAGGCCTGTGGGTGGGGGGATGGAGGGGCAGCAGCAGAGTGCACAAGGGGTGATGGCCAAGGAGCTGCACTCATGCTGAACAGCTCTGAATTTGTGCAGGTTTTGCTTTGTTTTTCCTTTAAAAAAAAAAATCGAACTTTGAAGGTACCTAAGCTTTCATTTGTAAAGCATTCCCATGGACCAAGTGGACGCTTTTAAGGATGCAGGAGCAGCAGGTTTGCCCCTGGTGTGCTGAGGTACTTGCTTGGGCTTTCTCCTGGCTCTTCTCAGCAAAGCGATCCAGGAACCTGGTCATCCTTCTGTAGAGCATCTGCAAGCTAAGGCCTAGCACAAACAGATTCATGGGTTAATATGCTATTTTTTTGTATTACATAGTCAATGGAAGTAAGCAGAGAGCTCACCCCTAACTCGGGGCTCTGCCTGCCCTGCCAGCAGCAGTCACAGTCTCTTTTTCCCTTTCAGCCCAGTAAAATCTGGATTATTTAACACAAAGGGCAAGAGCCACAACAGAGCTTGTTTCCCCCGCCCAGGTCCCTGTTCTGCAGGGCTCAGCACAGCCAGCCAGCTGGCGAAGCAGCTGACTCCAAACTGGCGCAGTGACTGAAAGGCAAGACAATGTTCCCTCCTGGGTGGGCTTTGATTGCAGGTGGGCCTGAAATTTAAAAGTTTCAGGTTCTGCTTATGTGCAGCCACCTAGGCACATCTTAAGCAAATGCTAATTTTTTTCTTTGATATATGCATGCATGTATGTGTGTATATATGTATAGGTATATATTACATATAACATACGTCTATACATTATATAAATTAATAAGATGCATACCTAATCTGTTCTTTAATTATTGCAGTTTCCAGACTTCTTAAAAATCTGGTTTTCCTATTTTGAAGCTGAATTTTAAGCTAATTCCTTACTAAACAAAATTAAACCCTCCCAAATGAATGGTTTTTCATAATTAATAATTTATATACAATATAATTGCAATAATTTAGTATTCTTTCATATTTTTGTTATTTAATATTAGTAAATAGTTCGTAGATAAATTTAATAGATACTTAGTTTTATAAGCTGGGCTGTGGTTCTGCTTACAGGACTTGGGTATTTTAAGAAAGAGATGTAGGACTGTTGGTGTTGTCTCTATGTAAAACAAGCCCTTACATAGCCTCTCCCAGAGGGAAAAAAAAAAGAATGTAAGTCCAATTATGTTTGCTCCTACTTGACTGTTATTACTGTAATAATAACTAATATTACCTAGCCTGCTGCTAATGCACTTTTATGGATGACAGCACCCTAATTCTTTGGAGAAGGAGGGGATGTACATATGTGCACATGGATCGGGAGAGGGAAAGCAAACCTCAACAAGAGCTCTGCTCTGCTGCCGTCACTTCCTTGGTAATTCCTGCGACTCATTTCTGGGCACGCATCCGCAGGAGTTCTACACACGTGGCACAGCTGAGGAGAACTGAGATCACAGCCTGTGACGTGACCACTCTCCTTCTAGTGCGGCCCCTTCCAGCTTGTGCCTGACGCCCCCCTCTGTCAGCTGGCCCTGCTCTGGGGCAATGTCACCAAGGCAGCAGTGGCCACCGGGTCAAAGTCTCCCGAGGTACAGTGGGACAAGGACAAAACTTTGCTGAAGCGCCAGCCACAGCAGCCTTTCCACTTGTGACTCCAAAAATCCCATATAATTGTGACATGGGCCACCACCTGGTCATACACTGCAATTTTCAAGTAGAAATTTTCACAGTAAATTGCAACCGAAGAAACTAGTCATCAGGCTGTTGTCATCTCCCCTCTCTTCTTGCTGCCCTGTAAGGCAGTGAACTCATTTCCCACCTGGCTCCGTGCCTGCTCTTCAGTTAACCACATCAAATCCTAAGTCACTTGGAACAAGAACAGCGTGTGCTTATCGGTCCCCAGCGGTGCCTGAAAATGTGCCTCCTGGGGCTTCTGCTGGGAGCTGCGGATGATGCTAGACAAGAATGCCTCCACCCTTCACTTCTGCCTGCCATCTCTGCCACAGCATCGGCCTTTGCTCCTCCCGGGGAGCCCTCTGCAGCCCACTTGTAGCAGCTCTGCTGACCCTCTCCCACAGCGAGGAGGCACCAAGTCTGTAGGGACACAGATAGGGAAGCTGAGGACAAGGACACCTTTGAGCTTGTTAATAGCTGAGCACCCCAAGGAGATATCACAGGATGTCAAAGTAATTTAGCCTTAAGTCTGAAAAGAGGTGAGCAAGGTGCAGCCTCCAGCTTTCAGGCTAGATTTGTCATTACTGCTCCCCTTGGCGCAGAGGTCAAGGCCCAAGCACTGTGTCATGATGGTGACTATGGAGTCAGATACCCTCTGATGGGGATCCACATAGGTCCCCTCCCTCAGAGCTACACATGCAGGCTTAAACCACAACAGACAAAAGCAAATTTTGTTTCCTTAAAGCATAACTGTTGTTAAAACAACAGATCAAGAATCAACCCTTTTTTTCCCTGCCCTTTACATAAAAGCAGTTGCATAGCAAGTCTCCCATCTCCCAGCTCAGTGCTGTGGGCACCACTTATTTTAGTCATGAGAGGGGAAACCCCATGACATCATGGCAAAAGATGGAAGTAACACCCTGAAAGGACCCAGAGCAGCACAGGCTGGTTTGGTGGGAAGCACAGAGAGCACCTCCTGGTGGAAACGGCATCCCTGAGGGGACAGCAGATTCCTCCCTGCATCCACGAAAGGCCACCCTCAGATACATGTCAGTGGCTGGAGGAGCACAACCTGGGAGGTGTAGGCATCAAAGCTGATAATGCCTGAGCACCTAAAATCACTGCGTGTGAAATTTGTTACTTAACAAAATGCAAGGGCAATGCACAGCTAGGAGGCACATCTGTGCTTGCAGGAGCCAGCCAGGTAAGGGACTAAGGCAATCCACATAGCTCAGCTACGGCTGCACTATTGCAAACATCCCAGCATCATTAAGACCATCAAAGGCTGCAATGGTGGCAGCTTTTAGTGTTTTCTAGCATAAAATTTCTTTCCATTTATCCCTTGCTTTCATCTTCTGAGCAGACATAAAGAAAAAATTAAGAAACTGGTCAGTCCAAGTACCATATGAAATGGAAACTAGAATAGGAATGGAAAAAAACAGTTATCTTAAAAATCTGGTGCAAGATAGAATGGTAGAGAACTGAGGAAAAAGTGCTGATCACCAGGCCCGTGTTCTGCAGGAGGGAAAAGAAGGAGACACACATATTGAAACAGGGAACACAAAGACGCTTGGTATATGAAATGAGTTAGGTCAACCTTGCCATGCATCCTCCTTCCCTGATTGCCTGGTCACAGCAAGGATTGTAGGAGGACAAAGTACAGCTCATTACTATGCAGACAAGGAAAAGCAAGCAAGCATCCATATTAAAAGCAGGCTCCTCCAATTCTGCCCTTCCCATCCTGCTGGCCTTAGAAAAACCACAGGACCTGTGAAGGTCTAAGTTCATGTGAAAAACCAGATCCTGGGCCTTGTAAAAAATCCGTGGTGGCTACAAAGCAGACGGCACAATGTGTGTTACCTGTCCCCCTGCATCTGCTAGTTGCAGCAATTATTTAGCCTTTCTGTGCTTGGTTTTCTTAACAAAATTAATAGAACTACTTGTAGCTATGATTTCTTTTTATGCTAAAAGTCTTCTCAAATAAGAACTGTTCAGCAAGCACAAGATGTTGTGGCAAACCCCGTACACATGAAACCAATACCCAAGGGACAGCCAGTCCTCAAGCTTGTGCACACGCCAGGTTTTCCATTTCAGCAAATATGGACATCATTAACCCATATATGTGAACAGAGGGGCACCCTGTCTTAACAAGGGAGCTCACCAGTGGCCAAAGACACACTTCATGCTGAAACAGAGCAGTTGTTACAATGATCTACTGCAAAGCAATGCATCTGTACACTTCTGACTTCAATTTCCCTGATATTAACTCTCTCCCCCTTAGACCACAGCTGTGCATTATTAAATTGTTAAAAGAAAAGCGAAAGTCCTCTCCTGTGGCTCTTCCTCTGACACTGGTGCAGCCCAGCTCAGTGGAACCACCCGTTGATTTATGCTGGCATGTGTGAAACCAGAAGCACAGAAATAAGTTTAGCACAGAAAGCTGAGGAAAAATGCTTGCTTTTGTAGCAGGGTGCAAGGTGCCTTTAAAGACAGGCACTATTGAAAGCAAGATTTTCCTGTAAATGCTGACAAGAACTAGGAAACTCTTGAGACTGCAGCTGGCTTAAAACGGAGATGAAGGTGTCAATAGGGCCTACTTCCTAGTCTGTGAAAACTAGACCTAACTTTTTACAGATACAGGTACATCAAAACCAAACATAATAAAAAGATAATGCAGTGAAGAAATAATAAAACTTTCTTGATCAGAAGTTCCACTGCTTTGAATAGACAGAGATGCACAGGATTCCAGGTTTCTTTGGATTCATTTAGCTGTAATTTCACCAGTACCACACCTGGAGTCCTAATTAGACCACAGAAAGCATAGCTGCCTTCCTTAAGCTGAACTTAAGTCTTACAAGGTTGAAGTAAATCTTTGAGCCAACAAGGCTGGAAGGAAAATAGGCCCCAGACATAATAGGGCAGATGTAGGTTAGTTTTTCTGAGCCATCCTGACATGAACTGACCTACAGCTCGCCTGTTTAAAGCTTTTCTGCACAAGCCAATGACTGGTGACGGGGAGAAGCTTTCAGGCAGGCAGATGCTGCCCCAAACAAAGCTGTAAACTGCCCAACCTCCTGCTGCACAACAGGGTCTCTGTCAACAAAAAGAATTTGCTCTGATTCCCTTCTCTGGCCAGGAATGGAACCAGTCGCCCAGAGCAAGCAAGCCAGAGAAAAGTCCAGAATCGTAATTCAAAATGACATACATATATGGTTTGTGGTTGGACTCAATGATCTTAAGGGTCTTTTTTAACCTGTAAGATTCTATGATTTAACTGTAACAAAGTGTGTTCTCAAGCCTGTTCGCCAGTCAATTCAGAGGATGTCCAGAAATGAGACTAGCACCAGAGACTGCTGCCTAAGTTGGGCAAGGATTTGGTAGGTGTGCAGCACCAGCCTGAATTCAGTGTTTCTTGTCAAGTGACAAACTAACTGCCCAGTTGATCCCATTGACTTGGATCTCACTCAGATCCAAGTGTTATTACCGTCACCTGCAGGACCCCTGTGTCCTGCTCCCCTGGGCCCACAGCATGTCAGCCTGAGCTTCACACCACCCAAGCTGAGGCTCCTAGGGCCGGTTCCCACCTTCCTCAGCATGTAGCCTGTGGCAGCCTGTCTCATCCAGCTGCCTCCATCAGTTCTGTAGCAAACCTTGCCCCAATTTATGTGTGTGAACTGTGATCCACTGAATTGTCAAGGCCATGCTGAAAGCTAAGTGACAACCAAGTTCTTAAGTGAGTTTCAAGATAAGTTCTTTTATTTTAAAGGAGAAAAACACCTGCAGAATATGGTGTTTACTTTCAGTCTCCTTTGTAAGTTTAAATATTCGTGTGGCATGTATTTTCATAGCCAGTTGTTTCCTCTTGGCTGACACCACACCAAGACACCAGACTGTGCATAGTCACTGAACAGCTATGAACACAAGTACTAAAGTCAATGGAACACACTTTTCAACTCAAAAGCTCTTGCACTGCCACAGGTTCAGCATGATAACATTTTTTACTCCTTTTGTAAATGCAAAACACTATCCTTTACAAGATGCTTTAGAACAGATTTTGACTATCTGACATCTTCCAAATGAGTGGAGTTTTAAAAGCAGTTCTCCTGTCTCTTCACTTGTATCAGCAAAATCACAGGCTGCACTTCATTTCTGAGCATTTACTTGCAAATTCATCATCTTCGTTCTACTCAATGATGCTGCCACAGAACACAACTAGAACTGCTTTGGATCCAGCCAGCATGGGTGTTATTTGTCAAGAAGGTCACAAGCACAGGTGATTTTGCCACACAGTCTGGCAGTATTTGTGCCATTCTCTACAAAGGTGTTTTAACAAAGGCACTTTGTGTCTCCTCTTCAGAAAATTCAGCTGAAATCTGTCTTTGTGAAGTTGCTTTGTCCGAGTGCATTTTCCCTGGTAAGGACTTCCCAGACTGAGGCAAATCTTTTAGCTTCTCTGTCTTCCAGCGATTGGTTTTCACAAATCTTAGCAGGTTAACAATAGCAGCTGGTGTAATTCCAGGGATACGGCTGACTGCACCAATCTGCACATGGAAACAGGAACAAATTAAAAACAAACCTACACACTGGAGCTAGTGAGAAATGAGATCAAAACCTGTGGGTATTCCTTTCCATGATTCTTTTCACCTCCCCATGCCTCTTGGGAAGATGGAAGGGATTTCACTGCTGCTCAGCCTTGCTGTGGCCAAATATCTTACCGTCTGAGGACGGCTGGAGTCCAGTTTTTCCCGCACCTCTGTTGAGAGCGATGCATCAATGGCAAAGTAATCTAGGTCCTCTGGCAGCTGGAGTGCTTCATCACGACGCACTTCTTCTATTTCCTGCTGCTGATTGATCACACACCACTCGTAAGCAGCTGTGATGATCAGGAAAACAAGAAAAACAGATAGAGATGTTCATGTGAAACACATCACTTCCAAGAATTCTTGGAAGCAGAATGACCGATTCCACTGCAACAGTCAAAAGCTCCTAGGGAAGTTTCCAGCTTCCCAGACTATAGAACCTAATTCACATCACTGCTTTGGAAGAAGTCACACCCTCTGATTTGTTACAGGAATCTAGCTACACAGGTTGTTTTTGATTCTCATGCCAGCAAAGGATGGTCTATTGACAGGGAAGTAAGGAGGAAAAAAATGCCAGGAGTAACAGACCTCACTCCCGAGAGTGAAACACAGGTGCATGCAAAGGGCTGTGGCCTCTTGTAAAAGGTACACATTCTGATCACAGTGTTTGATTTCTCTAAGCAGCAACATGAAACACACTAGGACAAATGGATTTTCTCTGCTCTTACTGAACAAAACATACACAGCTCGCCACAAGAGATTGTAACTCCTGTACTCTACCTTCTATTTTCAATCTCTCTGCCAGTTGTCTCCATTGAGCAAGCTTGTCCAGGCGCTCTGGGATAGCCTTTGCCAGAACCTCCATGTTGGTGTCTTGATACTGAAGGATGTCAAAAGCACTGTCCAGAACAAGAATAAATTTTTATCATAGAAAGGAGTCACTTTCATAACGCAGACTTACAACTGCTCCTGGCTCAAACTTAAAAAGCTCTTAGAATAAGCCAGAACAACTGCAGAGCCAAGCTCAATTCCCTACTATCTCCTCCCAGTACACAGAAGAGGTGTTGAACACTTTAAGAGGGGCTCTTTATGAAAAATGACAGCAAGACAGAAGGGACAAGGTAAATGCACCAAGGGCAACCTTTCACACAGACCGAGTCAGTCAGAACAGAAAAGATAAGGTGAGATAAAGGAAGGGTAAGGGAAGCATGGGCCTTTGTGTATAAACCACCATCTGACACCAGCCTGGAACAAATGGCTGCTTGAACAAGCTTTTAGCAAAGCAGCAACCCACTGTTAAACTGTCACCATTTGGTAACACTCTCTGTAGGGCAATCAAGAAGTGACTGGGCCAGTGGAGCATCCCCTTGTTGTGGGAGTACGTCAGTACCAAGGAACATGACACAGTAAAAACAACAAAGTCGCACTTATTCTACAGGCAAACATCAGATGTGTGTTCTGTGAAGGTGGTTAAGCTGGAATCTTGGAATACCGATAGCTTCAGGAAACATGGACAAACGCTGTGAAACCATTAGCTAGATGTGCTAAAGCAAGCATAGGTCAGACCAGAAAACTCCAGCTGTAACCTTTACCTGACAGGCGACCTGCGACTGCTACTGATGGGAACTTCTGGCAGTAACTGGGACCATCTGGATATGCTGAACTGAAGTGATTTTAGTGTTGCAATTCCATCCTCTAAAGCAGCTCTCATCTTAATTGCTTGTTCATATCGCTGCTGCGACACACACCCAGCCTCTTCAAAACCTGCAGAGACAGACGGTGGATGAAACAAAGGTCTACAATCAGGCAGGGCTGCTCACTGCAAGAGCCACCACAATAAAATACCTCTGTGAGTGAGCCTGGCATCAGCATTGTCGGGCCGGAGGGACATGCGGAACTCCACGCGGCTGGTGAACATCCGGTACGGCTCGCTGGTGCCCAGAGTGGTGAGGTCATCAATGAGGACACCAACGTAGCCTTCGGTGCGACTGACAATGAAAGGGGGCTTGCCATGAACCCGCAGACAGGCATTGATCCCAGCAATCACACCCTAGGCACACAGAAAACAAACCAAAAACATTTATTGGTCTTTTCTTAGCAAAAATACCAGCACACCTGCCTCCAAAGACTCAGTGCAATAGTCTGAGCTAGTAATCTAGGCAGTTTCTTTCTTGCGACACTCTGAGTGTCTGAAGGGATTCTTGGCCACTGCTGATGTGTCTAGAGACAACTCCCACATTTTCAATTATACTCACTGCACAGTCCAGTCTCCATGCTGAAACACTCAAGAGTGCTTCCAATTACTTTTGTTACTGCAGTCTTAGTGACAGCCACTGCAGACACTAAAAATAAAAATATCTTGGGCAGGTCTTGAATCAGGGTGAGCAACAAAAGAACATCTCACAAGACCAAAACAGGCCTAGCAAGACTCTGTATCACAGACAAGTGCCAAGGCAATATCCCTTTTCTGAGTGCTGAGTATATGTGGTCATATTCACCCACCTGAGCTGCAGCTTCTTCATAGCCTGTTGTGCCATTTATCTGGCCTGCAAAGAAGAGGCGCTGAACAAGGCGTGACTCCAGGGAAGCAGTCAGCTGACGGGGATCTAAAAAATCATACTGCACCCCATAGCCTATGACACAAAGCAAGACAGATATTACAGGAGGGATTTTGAAGGTCAGCAAAGGCAATCAGTGGGGAAAAATGACTTAGCTTTTCAACTTTCATTTACAATTTCAAAACAACAAAGGAAAAATCCCTGCATCCAAGAATTACCTTCGTTTCACATTTCCTTTGGTTTGCTATGCTCTAAACAAAATCTGGTTTTCATTAACTGGTAAACAATATACCAAATAGGTTGAAAACTATTCATGCCCCTCACCTGGCTGTATTATCTTGGCTTTTTCCAAGCCTGGGACAGATCTGATCACTTGCTCCTGGAGTTCAGGTGGGAGTGTCATGGACATGCCTTGGGGATAAATGACATTAGACTCCAAGCCTTCGGGCTCCAGCCACACTTGATGTTGTCGGTTTGGGAAGCGCAGAACCTTTGATTCAAGAGAGGGACAGTACCTGCAACAGTAAATAGCCATGAGCACCACCTGACACAGCGAAAAAGTAACTGTCCAGAAGCAAGGCAGGAGATGTGGCAGTGAACAAACAATATCAGAAATGGAAAAGTCCTGTGAGAAATGGGCTGGTGAAGAAGGGAAAAAAGCTAACCTAAATACCTTAAAAGCGAAAGCTGTCTCTATTGTTTAAGATGGAGTCTTGTTGTTTTTTTACTAAGACACTGTGTCTTCTTCCCAAAATCCCTTGAGAAAACCCTTATCTCTCTAGCTAGGTCTGAAAGAATGTATCCTTGAAGTGTGTTTAAAGTTTCTCATTGGCTCTTAGTTAACCCTTTCCTATTGGTTGTTATTCCTAGTTTTCTATTGGATATTTTACGATCCATCGAAAAGGTATAAAAACCTTTACCCATGTAATAAACGCTCTCTCTGCTCCCTCTCCGGTGGTCTCTGTGTGTCTCTCTGCGGGGCACCCTGGGACCCGCCCTTTGGGGGGGGGGGGGAAACTAGTGGGGGGAGGACAGCTCCCGGCAATGTAACGGAGAAAAAGCCTCCCGCTATCGGGACGTGATCCCCCCATAAATCAACCGTCGTAAGGAGACACCCCTAGTTTCAAACAGATTGATAGCTTGTCCCCTTGAGAGCCTTGTGTGATGCCACACACTTACCGTGGGCCCCTTGTTGTCTCCTTTACATGGTTGTTCAGGTGGAGATTATCATAGATAATTTGCTGGGCTTTCAGGGTAGTGCGTGTCAGGTAACATGGCAACTGATCTTCCGGCTGCAAGAGGCCAAAGCTCGTTTTAAGTTAATCCAGTCACTACACTATACTCAACTACATTATGGAAGAATTTTCTTTGGAAAGAAAATTTCTTTGGAAAATTGAGCTATTTCTGCTTTTAAGTTACCGTTAATATGGCACTTCTGAATTTGTGGATAACTCCATCCTTTCTCTTTCTCAGTCAATACTATTAATGGTCTCTAATTTCAACATTTTAACCTCAGTTTAAAGCTAAGGTAAGAAGCAAGACATTATAAATCTCCACAATACAGATATAATACTGAATGCATTTTGTAAACCACCCGTGTAACCAGCATATGAAGAATACTAGTAGCAGTATCCCATTTCACACAACGCTGACTCTAGAAGTAAAGAAAGTTTGGTTCTCAAGTTGAGAAATGAAAGTAAGAAGGTACTTGCTTTCAAAATACAAGCAACTTCTCCCTTTGCACTGAGAGTCCTCAGAAACCTAACAGCTCCAGTATGAATACATCCTAGCTCTCTTTCCCAGCCACCAATTCCCTGGCTGATTATGAGCACAACATTCCCGGAACCACTCCCCACCTGGCTCTATGTACATTTGGCGTGTGCTATCCCACCTTAATCCACACAGCCTCGCTGAGGAAGCTGAATGGCACTGGAGGATTGTCAGCTGCACGTTCCTCCAGACCACTGAAGTCAATCGTGTCTTTGGCAAGTCGGGGTGGTGTCCCAGTCTTCAGCCTGCCCACAGCAAATCCCAGTTTCTCCAGAGTCTGAGCTAGCCCGATGGCTGGCTGGTCCCCTAGCCGCCCAGCCGGGTGCATCTCTAGTCCAATGTGGATCATACCCCTCAGAAATGTACCCGTGGTCAGGACAACACTTCCAGCATGCACTGTGCTCCCATCCCCTGAAACAGCAAGTTTTCAGAGATACACATATTTTAGTATCAACTAAGCCACGGTATTCTGGTGCTTCTGTCTAAAACTAGACCAAGTGTTCACTGAAGGTTTATTATACAACAAAAGCAGCATTTCAATAATGAAAGCACTAAAAGTAGTAACTGCAATAAGCAGGATATAGTTATTCCTGTATTATTATTATTTCTAAGAAAGGTTCCCCTAACACAGAAAACCCACCTCTGGGAAAACATACATAGCCAAGCCTCTACTTTGGAAAGCTTGTTTATTAGAACAGCAAGGGGTAATAAAGTAAGAGTCTGTTAGTAATAGGATCCCATAGTTCCACAACATTGTCAACAGCACATGCAAGTTACCAAATAACATCTCAAAATACAGCATGGAATTAATTCAGTACCACCAGCCTGAAGAAAATCAACTTAGAAAACCTCACAATATCCTATCAATCAAGGTATTTTTGTCATTGCATTACTTTGTATTACACATATTAAGTTAGTTCAGTTCACACTCTGCCTAAGCCACCTCTCCTGGCTAGTTCATCTTTCTCACTGATGAATCAGAAATGCTCTTAGTGTGGAGTAACTGGAGGCACTTACTGAGTTACAAACACATACCCAGAATGACTCCCGTGACTTGGCATTTCCCAGGATGGCCTGGTTCTGGTTCTGTCAAGATAAGATCCTCCACAGATGCCTCACGAACTGTCAACAGTGGTGTGTTAAGGATTTCTTTCTGTCATGAAAGGAGTTACTGCAAAAGTTAGGAAGTTATGAGACATACAGGCAATTCCAAATCCTGATGATTTCCAGAACATCTATCACCCTCTTCTTTTCTTACCACGTGATTTGGAAGACACTCAGTTATGGTACTATTTTGATCGATAAAGTAGAAGTTTTCATTCAGGTAAGACTTAAAGTTCAAAAGAATTATTTGATCACGAAGCCTGATGTGTGTCTAAAATGCTGGAGAATTCTTTTAACTATGCTGAGCTCCAACAACTTACAGTGCATGAAAGTACCAAGCAAAAGCGTATATAGGTTTGACGGGTAATAATGAAAACCAAAACATGCACCCTTCCCTCATCATCCTCAATTCTTTATCCCAGTACCAAGAACTCACCTGCATATTCTCCCTGTAGAGGCCGCGGTCGATCTGAGCGCGGAGCCCCCACACGGCGGGGCCCTTGCAGCGGTTCAGCACCTTGTAGTGGATGCCGGAGCGGTCGCAGACGCGGCCGCACAGCCCGTCCAGAGCGTCCACCTCCCGCATCAGGTGCCCCTTCCCAATGCCGCCGAAGGACGGGTTGCAGGACATCTCCCCTGGGGAGGGACACAGGGACACCCTCACCGCCGCTGCCCAAGAAGCTACCACGACCTCCCCGACTTCGCGGCGCGCCCCGCGCCGGGCAGACCCGCGCGGTGCCTCCCCGCGGCGGTACCGATGGTGCCGATCCTGTGCGTGAGCAGCAGCGTGCGGGCCCCGCCGCGAGCGGCCGCCGCCGCCGCCTCCGCACCCGCATGGCCCCCG
>VWZG01005856.1:0-12916 GCA_013396735.1 Grallaria varia | reverse complement strand
GTCCCGCGGAGCAGGGCGCCGCCCGCCAGAGGCCCCGCGGCCCCGCGGAGGGTCGCGGCGGTGCCCGACGGGGCGGTCGCCGCCCCCCGGCCCCCGGCGGACGCCCTGCGGGTCCGAGAGGTGCTGTCGCGACTCAGCCTGGGCCGCGAGGACGTGTCCGAGGCGTCGTCGCTGGTGAACCAGGTGGTGTCGCACCTGGTCCAGGCCATCCGGAGCAAGGACGGCGCCTTCAGCTCCATCGAGCGGCAGAGCGCCGGCAGCTACTACGAGCGCGTCAAGGTGGGTGCGCGGCCGCCGGCTGCGCCTCTCAGCCGGCCCTTCCTTCCCCGCGAGCTAAAGCTCTAAGGGTGGCTCCGTTAGTTCGCTGCAATGCTTTACAGAAGCGTAAATCACCGACCGAAGGGTGTGTGCCGATGTGCCTTTAGTAAGAGATGCCGCCTGGACGGTGCTCGCGGTAAGGCTGCGGCAAGCCCGGGTGGTGCACGGTACGCAGGTGAGCCCGGTGATGCCCCCGGACCCGTCAGTGCAGTACTGAACGGGAGGCTCGGTGCCACTTTTCAGTTTACGCTTCTTTTGTAAAAGGCGAAAGTAATGGGTAGTTTAGGCTAGGTGTTAGGAAGAAACTTTGTTCTGTGAGGAATAGGTTGCCCGGGAAGGTTGAGGATGCCCCAACCCTGGCAGTGCTCAAAGCCAGGCTGGATAAAGCTTTGAGCAACCTGATGGAGGGGGAGGTGTCCCTGCCCACGGCAGGGGGGTTGGGGTTAAACCATCTTTCAGGTCCCTTAACATTCTCTGAGTAAACAGGACCTTTTTTCCTGGTTCCAGCACATCCTGAAACAAAGTCAAACCTGTGGATGCTGCCGTTTTTTGTTTTGTCTGTTTGTTTTTTTTTGGGGGTTTTTTTTTTTTTTTTTTTTTGTATAAAACTTGCTTCGGACATGGCAATTCTTTTTTTTTTTTTTTTTTTCTTCCCTCTCACAGTCGATTCCTATGTGCAAAATGATGACGAAGTTCAGCATTTGCACATTACTCAGAACAGCTCAAGAATCTTAGAGCTCTTTTAAAAATTAATAAGTTGGAAAGCTGGGAAGTGAACTGCTACCAGTAAATTGCTCTTCTCCACCCAAATGCACAGTAATCTTGCAATACAGATCCACAGAAATAAGCTCATATTTCACACCGGATGTGAAAAGTACATCAAGGCAGTGGTAGACAAAACCACAATTGGTATAAAAGTCTTAACAAGAATAAAACTTGGGTCGCACATTGACTATTGTATTCTGCTACTTTGCAGATATCTGAACCAAATGAGTTTGACATCATGCTTGTAATGCCTGTTGCAAGGCTTCAGCTGGATGAGTCTGATGACACTGGAGCCTATTATTATCTCACATTCAAAAGAAATCCAAAAGAAAAGTATTTGTTGAAGTTTTTAGATGAAGATGGAAAATTATCAGCCTTTAAAATGCTGCAAGCACTGAGAGAAATTATTAAACAAGAAGTAAAAAACATTAAAAGTAAGTACTGAGAGAACAAGCTTCACCTAGGAGTGCTAAAAATTCAGTTATACTGTGCATGTGTGTTGCCCTGTTAATAAAATGTCTTTTCCTCTCAGTCAACTGCCTCTTTGTGGCAATGGAGCTGCAACTCCTCCTGTCCCTGGTATCTCAAGTTTGCTCTTGTGTTAAGAATCACGAGTACATCAGAGCTAATCATATCATGTGATTAACTCCACTATGTAATCCTCTTTCCGTATGAAAATAAAATATATTAAGGATATTGTTGCATGCTTGGTACTTCCTACATGACCTGTGTATTTTGCACCTATCTGTTGTGTACAAAGAGCCATTTGCTGAACTGGTAGCAAAACAAAGAGCTTTCTTAAGTTACCTAGTATTTTATATCAGTTGATACTGAAAATGTATGCCCTTTTAGGGTTATTTTTCTCCAAAGCCTTCAGAAACATTGTGGCCAAATCTTTTTCAGTGTGTGTTTTCAACAGTGAAGCAGGTCACTGGAAAACATTACTGTTTTTCTGATTCTTAGACAGTAAGTCAAGAAAACGCAGCAGTTCAAAAGTAGTGTTCCCTATTTCATAGAACTCATCAACAGACCCTCACAATGTTTTAACATCCACATCCTGTAGGATTAAGAGCCAGGGACTGAACCCAGGCATGTCTTCAGATTGTTTATGAATTCCTCATTAGTAAAAACCTTAACATTCTTCAAAAAAATGTTTCTTTATATGTATCTAACATGAAAAATCACTCTTCTTTGTTACTAGATGTGGAAGTAACTGTGACAAGGAAAAAGGCTGGAAGCCCTGCAATAACTCTTCAGATCAGAAATCCTCCATCAGAAATATCAGTGGACATCATCTTGACTTTGGAAGTTCAGCAAAGCTGGCCAGCCAGCACACAGGACGGCCTCAAAATTGAACAGTGGCTGGGAACAAAAGTCAGGAGAGATTTCAAATTTAGATCACTTTATTTAGTAGCCAAGCAAAACAAAAGAGAAAAGGTTCTAAGAGGTACCTTAAATATGGACAATACTAAGTTATTTCATAACTTCTCTACAACTTGATCACTTACAAGTGGTAGAAAAAGGGTATCCAGATTGTGTTCGGCATTCTGCCTTCAAAGTACAGATCTTTATCTCATCTTGGATATATCCAGATCAAAGACAACTGAAATCGCTCTTTAAAACATCAGATTTGTGATACTGCTTGTCTTGTACTGAAATCTGAATGCAAAGTTGCTCTGCCAGGCTGTACACTAACCCTTCCTCAGAGCATTTTATTAAATCTACTTGTCAGACACATGGATGTGAATGAACCTTTCCTATGCTTGTGCTGTACTTAACAGCAGCATGCACTCCTTTGTTTTGCAAGGAAAAAAAATAAAAGACTTCTAAAAAGGCAGGGAACATCCCGTATATGGGACTGCACACACAAATCAGATACTTCTGCAGGAAGCGAACTGTGTACTTTTCTATCACGATACCGTATTTCTCATTGAACTGTGGTATGGCTACAACATTTTATTTATTTTTTTTTCCCTCCAGACCACTGTCACACCAGGGCTATATTAGTCTGCAGAAACACCCCAACTTGTCATTGCATTATGAGAACTGATGATGTCAGCAAAAAGATTTCAGGCAATCTAGTATTTTTTTTTAGTTAGCTGCCCATGTTATCAATGCCAGATAAATCATTACTGCTGTGCTGGGCTATCTCTTCCTGTGCAAATTAAATGCAGAGTGACTGAGCAAAATAGACCTGGCAAACAATCTAACTCATGAAAGGAAGACAAAAATGATTGCTGGTGTTAAAAACAGGGCATCAAGCTATGTTAGCAATTATTTTCAGAAGCATGGCCAGAAGAACAAAAATAAGTACTTTAGAACAGTCACTGTACTCAACAAACTCACAAGACTATTACTTTCACAAAGGAAAACCAGAAAACAGTAAGGGTACAGGAATTCAAAGGTAGTAGATTTCTATGAGTAGTGCAATTCTGCAAATCATGTTCAGCAAATACAGGAAAATTCAGAATTAATTGTGAAGTAAATCTAAATATCCTTAGAAATTTAAAGCATCCGAACAATTAACTATGTTTGATATTAATTACATTCTAATTGCCTTTGTGTAGAGCAGCTGGAGAATTAAGGAAGAACTAACTAGCTGCAGTCACTGAATTATGATTTTTTTTTTTTTTATAGTGGCAAAGAAATTGCCGATATTTAAAATTAAGGCAAAGTATGGGTTTCTTTGTAGATACAAATACCAATACTTAGTGCTGTGTAACAATTTAACAGTCTTGTGCTCAACTTTAGGAAACACATGGCGACTCTCCTTCTCACATATTGAGAAGGCCATGATGAACAACCATGGCAACTCAAAGACGTGTTGTGAATCTGATGGACCAAAGTGCTGTAGGTTGGTATTTAATATGAATTTTGTTTTAAGTCTGTGTGAGTTCAGCTAGCACTGTCTAGCACTGCTTCAATTTAGCATTTAAGAATTTGATACGAGTAATTACTCCTAAGAGGAAGCAAGAATAAGGCTTTTAGGCATAATAGTTTTACAGCAGTACAACACTGCATGTACTCATTGAATGTCTGACTTGCATTTATTTAACGAAAGGTGGAAACAATCATATTGGCTGGTTTGCACTCTGGACTTACTTTAGAATGCAAAAGATGTGACTTTTTAAATAATCTTTGCCAAATTAAGTCCTGTTTAGAAAAACCAAATTAGAAGAGTCTGATGACTCAACTTCCCAAGCAACATTACACTTCATATCAAGGCAACTTCTAAGATGATGGTGAGAAAATAACTGCTGAATGAGATCAGGTGAATAAATGATTTTTCACTTCTATAAAAACTTTTCAAGATTTCTTCAAAAGAGGAAGAACAAAACCCACATGAGGTACAAAACCTCCTTAATAAGTAAACTAAGACATTGGTTTGCCAATTACATCTTGTACTGAATCAAGAAAATCACAAGAGAACTAATACATGATTCTTTGTGTTTAAATAGTACCTAATAAATTCTTATTTATTTAACAGGAAAGGTTGTCTTAAGCTGCTGAAGTATCTTCTAGAGCAACTTAAAATGAAATATCCAAAAGAGCTGGAAAAATTCTGTTCATATCATGTCAAAACTGCTTTTTTCCACTCCTGTGTCATGTGGCCAAATGACACAGACTGGCATCTGGGAGACCTGGATCACTGCTTTCACAAATGTCTGGGATATTTTGTGGAGTGCCTGCAAAAGTCTCAACTGCCTCACTTTTTTATTCCCCAATACAACCTACTCAGCCTGGAAGATAAAGCAAGCAATAATTTCCTTTCAAGACAGTTAAGCTGTCAATTGAACAACAGATTCCCAATATTTCATGAGAGCTATGAGAAAAATTGTTTACAGTAGCTATGTAATCATGTAGATTTGCATATTTAAACCAAAAAGTTCTGTACAATAGATTACTCTTTAGTACTCTAGAACTACAAAAAAAACTCAAACGAAAATAAAATCAAGAACACCAAGGGAAAATTGCATACTTCAGTCACACTGCTTAGCCATAACCCCTAAAAGAAATGGGATGTTTTCAGTAATATTTATCTTCTCTATCCCAATATAGATGTCACCTGCAAAATTCCTTCAAGGTATATTAAGAACATATAGAAGAATTTGCAATAGTTAACTTCCCACATCTGACTTCTACATTTCCAAATACAAAGGCATCAACAAATCCACAAAGAGAGAAAGTACAATTTTATTTAAAATGAAGGTTCGCTGCAGAATATCCAAAATATGCTTTTGCTTTCAAAAGAAAAAAAGGCCCTGGAATTACTTGGACATTAGCCAGAACAACTCCTCCAGATTGCTTGAGTGGATGAAGACCTGTTGCAGAGGACAGTCACCAGACAACAGTGAGCAGGGAGAGAATATTGTATCAAAATAATACAAAGTTCCTTGAGTAACTTTTCCTTTCTGAGTCTTCAGAATTGCTTTGGAAACTAGTTTTTTCATTGGATTTTGGATGAGAAGCAATCACTAATATGCTACAACAGAAGTTACTGTGCCAATGAACATTTTTAAAAAACTTGTAGAAAGAAATGCATCTTTTAGCCCATATCAAAGAGGAGGACTCTTGATATGAAAGGTTTTCAAAACAGAAATGCAGCATGACTGACACTCAAAATTGCAATTCAGCTCTAGTTTTCTCATGTTGAAGAAATGTGTGTTACCAAAAATAATTACATTTCCTATTACTAAAATCATGCAGGTGAGAAATACAGAGCATTTGGAAACTGCTGTGCTGCTGTATTTTGTTTCTTCTTAAAGAAGCCATGGGAAGTCCATATTTTTAGCTTACTTTTTGAAGGCAAAATAACCTATTGCCTTACATAATACCCAGATTTTACCTCAATTATGAGTAAATAAAAAGGGAAGACCAGAAGAACATTTATCGAATAAGTTTACTAAAATATTCTCATTTCACTAAATTCAGTTTATTAGTTTTTAATTTGCTCATATGACACATAGATAAACACAAGTTCAGACCAAGCATCAAATGAAGGAGTAACTCCTTCCCATATAAATGCCAAAGAGAGAAAATATGCCTCATTATCAGTAGGACTCTGTGTGACAGAACCTGACATCCAAATGTGAAATGTGAATCAACTTTATCTGAAGGAAATAAAAGCTGACCTTCAAGCATATTTGTTTCTCCGTGACTTTGTTAACATTGATCTAGTAAATGCTGGTTTTCTTCCTTAAGCTAGACTACTACATCCATGAAAACAACAGTAGAAGCTGGGTTTTTTCCCCAGTTAACTGCAAACATATACTTCTTGTCATGCTCTCCTCCATTAGAAGAAAATGCAGACCTATCTCAAAAAAAATCTTGACAAGTCTTCACAAAAATGACTTCCAGTGTCAAGTTTTAAAGAAAACTTGTTTCAGCAAACATAAGTTACTACAAAAATAAGCAGTTTTAAAATAACTAAGTTATCTTTAGAAATACTGCTTTGTGCCAGTGGCAGATGTGGCATATCAAGGCAAAGGTACAGTACTTTGAAGCTACATTGACAAACGTTGCTTATAATGACTAATCCAGCTCTCTGAAAATAAAAAGAAAAATTATCTTTTATATTGCTATGTATCAATACTGCATTTAACAAACCCCTCCCATAGACCAAACAAAGTCACTCTTTCTTTTTAAGCAGTAGATAAGGGCTTTAGAAGTTATGTACATCACACAAGAAAAAAAAATGAGATTTCTATGTGAAAATAATGTCCAAGTGCAAAACTTGGTTTATTTCTATATAAAGCTAATCCAACTTCCTTTTCTAAGCCACTTTTAGAACACTTTGTCTGTTTAAATGGGACAGGTACAGAAAACAATCAAATGAGAAATTAAATTTATAAGTTCAAGCCCATATATACTAACATTAATTATAATCACTTTGCTTCAGTAACTTCAAGGGATTACAGTTATTTTGAGAGCTTTCTCCAAGATCTTTGTATATCCTTTTCAATTTCTTTTCTGGTTTGAAGTTTTTTGTATCTTTCTGCCATTGCAATAAGCTCATCAGGAACTACCTGGTAAGAAAGCATCAGAAAAAAAAGATCAGTTTTAAATAAATCTAAAATTTTAGAGTCTGCTTTACAAAAATGCTATTGATTATTTATTTATCTGGCTCCTGTCACTTTGCAGATTCTTTTCTGTAGAGATGCACAGAAAAATCTTTTTACATAAAATTGTACTGAGGTATACTGGAAAATCATAGTGTCTCTGGATTTTCAATGACATATCCATGCCTTGTATTACCATATCTGATGATAACATATAACCAGCTAATTATAACACTGCATTTCAGAGAGAAATGTATCTTTCAGTGATAATGAACAGCTGGTAAAAACATCCAGTGCCACTAAAAGGGGATACCATACTATCCTATATACATATATTTGAATGTTGATTCATACCAAATTCTTTAAGGAAGTTTTAAGAGACTCTGAAGAGAAACTTTGGGACTTAAGAGTGTTGCCACAGGAACAGTTCTCATGTGCATATAACAAAGCTGAAAGACAAGAAAAGAAAGGCAGGAGAAAGTGGGCAGTTCTCCCACCACTGGGAGGGCACAAGAGCATCTTACTAAGATCTGCAGTGCGTTTTGGCACGTTTATAATTACATGGAAAAGAAGGTGAATGGTATCATCAACACACTCTGTCACCTCAGAGTGACTGACATTCATAAGGACTGAAGCCAGATGTGAAGGATTACAGACTTACTAGGCTGAGCAACAGTGACCACTGAATGAAAAACCCACAGACCATTCTCCTGCTCACAGAACAAAGGCAGTGTGCATCAAGACTTCTTCAACCAGGTCAGGCACAATGCTGACATTCATGCAGCGTTTACTGTAAGAAGCTTTAGGGGCAACTGTACTGTCAGGAGAGGTCCTGGATCACGAACCTAGCAAAGCCAGTCCGCTTCCACAATCTGTGATGGCACATAACCATGCAACAGATGGAATTCACTCAGCCCAGAATCAGAGAATCCTGATCAGAGTAAAGAGCAGTCTGGGAACAGGATATTGGCGTGAGTGCTCAGTCTGCATGATCTGTCCCTTTGCCAGTGGCACAAATACAGTGCAAGCAGTATAGTACAAACAAATGTCAATATTTTTAATGCCTAGACCTGGTGATGCTTGAACAGGTGGAGAATGCAGCCAGGACAGAAGGTCTAGTGAAGCAGGAAGGTATATTCCTCTAGTTCCCATTTCTTCTGTCAGCCTTTATAATTCAGCAGTGCTTGCCATTTGCTATCAGCAAGTTTTTCTTGAGCTGGCATGAGGGACAGCTCCCTAGTATGATGCCTTAAGATCATGCAGGTCCTTAATATCCATGCTATATAGATTTTTTAATATAGCTTTTAACACTTTTATTATAGTGGTAACTAATCACCATTTGTGCCAAATTCTTGCAATATTAATATTCTTCGTCAAGAATTTCAATGGATAAAGACTTTAGCAAGAACATCTAGTTTGTACAGAATGTATCTAAAAACATTAATAGTCACATTCTTTGATATACCCCAGTCAAAACTACCTAAAAAAGATCCAGAAATTATTCCAAAAAGGAGAGAGATGATGAAGAAGAGAAGACAAGATGAAGATAAAGGGTCACTGAGACCTCAAATTTGGAAGGCGTGTCAGGGGTGGGGTGAAGGTGGCACTGTGGGATGGACAATTTTGGAAAGTGGGTGTGACAAGATGATGTAATGTTAGATATTATAATATAAAATTATAGCACCTCTGTAACTTGGTGTGTGTATTTTGGAAATGATTCCTATGCACCCAGCATGCTGTCAATAAGGAATGCTTTACTTCATAATGCTCAAAAGGGAGTGTTAGAGGGTTCTTTCCAGCCCTTTTAGGTAACCTTATGTATTTTAATGTGTTGAACTGCTCTTACTAATAAAGAGCTGCCCTGGCCATCAGCAGTCCACAGAACATGATGCCTCTGGAACGGTCTATTCTGCCTAAGTTTTAAAACACTGTTTAAAAATAAAGCGAAAAATTATGCATCTCTAGCTAAATTCACTAGAGACTTCTGTCATCAGAGATAGAAGTAATGAGACAGTTAGTTTTCAGTTGAAATACTGGATGATTTTCTTCCACAGTATCAGATCCACTCCTACAGCCTGAAGCATAATTTATTCCAACTAAAACTGCAACAACTTCTTGCAAGAGCAGTTTTTGAGCAGGCACAAAGCAAAGGTGGGAAGAAGCCAGAATATGGGAACATAAAAATCTCAGTGAGGTAATATCCAGCATCTAGTGGTTTGTTGAGATTTTTACATGGACAATCTGTGTATATGCTACGCACATATGTTCGATATGGTAGTCCAAGTGGAAAAACGGAAAAGGATAAAGATGTCATAATTTATATGGAACACTTTTCTTGGTATTACAGATTACTCTTTTCCTACCTGTTTCCCAAATAAATCTGCCCATGCTTCCTAATAAGCTTTTATATATAAAAGATCCCTGCAGCATAATACAGATACCTTTATGTTGCACCTGTTTTTCCTTATATATTCTGTATATTCAAGATCACAGAGAACATCTAGCTAACAAATGCAGTGTACTTGTTTTGAAATTGACGTATTCTGAACCTTCAGATCATGTTTTCAGTTGCTCTTCTTCCCTTTTACATGACACTTTAGGACTGAAATAACGGTATTTTCATTGTCAAGTGAGAAAAAAAAAACCAACTATCTTGTCTGTATGGATACTTCCCTATCAGATGTAACTAAGTTTGAGAATAATGTTGTGACTAAAAGTAACCCTTGAAGGCAAGGATTCAGAGATCCTCTTCTCTCCTCTGAACTCAGAGACCATTCCCAGCTGAACTATCACACATTAAAAACCCCCCAAAAAACAGTTTGGGAACTTCGCAGTCTGCATCTGGAGACAAGGCTTGGATGGTAACAGTTGACTCAGAATACAAAACAAGACACCTCTAATTTCTATTTAAGTAGCTTCAAAGTATCATTACTGTTTTCACCTGTTACATTTTCTGAATAAAAATAAAACCAGAAGAAAAAAACCCACCGCAAGCAAAAATCTCAAATCTGGAACTTTAAGAAATTATTAGGTGACAACTTTTTTTCTTCCCTCCGTCAATAGAATCTTACCAGGTTTGCAGAAAAGTGACGTAACAGCTTTTAAAGAAGAGTTGTAAACAAGAAGATTCAGGTGAACCTCTAATCCAGGGTTTAAAGTTTAACAGTCTAAAGTCCACAGTAACAACCACAGGTTCTAGGTAAAAGCCATTTAGTTTGTACTAAAATCCTTCCAACAAAAAAGACCCAAACAAACAAAATTTCAACTCAGGGCATGAACTGGGGGTTTACTATATATCAGGCAAAATACTGTTTCTGGTCAGAGCAAGAAACAGAAGCACAGCAGTCTGTGGTTTCTCAGATATGGTGTCAAGAAAAGAAATACATTTCTTTAAAGAAAGAAATCACAGTCCAGTCCTATTTCCTATAATTTAAAAGCATCAGTAAGACAGCTTGGAAAAGTACATGCAGGTATCACAACTGTCAGATATAACAGATGTATAGATAGTTGATCTTCTGATATAAATATTGTTAATTTTTACACTGTTACACAAGAACATTTGTACACACATCCAGAAATGAAATAAAAATAAATACTACAAAATAAAATAGACCCTATAATTCTTTTGCAGACCTCAATGTGTGCTATGTTAAGTTACTTTTACTTTTGGCACGGAAGGCTTTGCTTAAAGTTCAGTTCTTTTCTGGAAATCATCTGTAAGGTAACATACAGCGACAGCTGTCCAGGACAAGAGAGATGTAAATACCTATTTTCTTTCCCTGAGATGCTGCACTCACCAAGAAAGGTCTAAATAGGCTTAGACCTTCATGACATGCTTCAGGTGTTAACCCAGAACCAATGGAAATCTTACCCAGTAATATATTCTTACTTGGTTTGTTCTTTCCAGAATTTCAATCAGCTCAGAAGCAAACCTCCAATCATTCTTCGTGACCAGCGTTATTGCCTCCCCAGTGCGTCTAAACAAGGAATGAAGTAACTGCTGATCTTGAAAACAATTGTTGCCAAGCTTTTTCTACTGACCTATGCACTAATAAACTGTACTAACAGGGAATATTACTGAGCTGGTACATAAAAGTTCCTTGAGTATTTACTATGCATATGACAGAAAGCAACTTTTAATAAAGATCAGAATACAGCAATTCACCTAAAATGGAGTAAAGGCACAACCAATTTAGACTTTTAGATAATAAATACAGAATAAAGACAACGAATTTAAGTATGAAGAGACACAAATTTTTATCATGATTAAAATAAACACATACATGAGAAAAATCACACTTGTACCAACCTGGGAAAGCAGCATCCAACAATGCTAACACCAAACTACATCACCATGATAGGCTGAAGACTTTGAATTTATAGATAGCTTTTCCCCAATATGCTGTCTAGAAAACTAAACAACTCAGCGGCTCATGAAGAGATAAACAAAGAAGCAACATTTCAGAATATCTATGCAGACATTGTGTTGAACTGTAATTCTTCCTCACATTTAAATCAGCTTTCAAACATCATTCAGTATCAGAAGTCTAAAATTTGTTTGCCTGCAATTTAACAGTGAACTAATTTCAAAACATAAAGCAGTGTGTTTCTAAAACATACTCTGATAGACTCTGAAGTCTTCACTCCCCCACCCCACATCACTTGTAGTTCTAGAATTTGACAAGAAAAACAACTATGCAGTGCATAAAATGTAAGAAAACATTGATAATGTATTACTATTTTCTGGTAAACACTTACCCTGCTCTTCCAGTACGACCTACTCTATGAACATATTCTTCGATGTTGCGAGGAAAATCGAAGTTAAAAACATGAGTAATATCATGCACATCAAGGCCACGGGATGCTAAGTCAGTAGCTACCAATATTCTAACTTTGCCTAAAATAAGTACAACAGAAAACATACTCCAGACTATTGTTTTTCTAGCTTATAATGCACTTATTAATCTTAACACATAAAGGAAAAATATGCTTGTTGCATGTCACACTGAGGTAGCTCTCAAGGTGGTAAGCACTCAAAATGTCATTTTACTATTATTTGCATTTCACAAGCAGAACAGTAGGGTGCAGAAGAAACATGCCTCATTGATACAGACTGTGAAAAGAATAGCAACGTCAACCATTATGTTCTCAACTAACACTCTTGTCACAGGACTAGTCTTTTATTAGCATGTGTTCACATAACCCCAAAGTATAATCCTATTGACATAATCTGCAGCAGAACTGTTTCACAGAAAGCACAATCATCTGACACTTAAATTTACCATTCTATAGATTAACACAATAATGACTTTTCCAGAAATGTCAAAAGTAAAATAAACCTTATTTTAAGTTACTAAACCCTTAGACAGTCCAGATTTTATTAAAGAGCAATCTTTTTGTTTGCTGGTTTTCTGTTTATCAAATTAATAAAGCAAACACAATTCAGAGCTCTTTAACATTTTTAGTTCTATGGTACTAAGGAGACTCAGCATTTAAAAACAGACAAGCATCTGAACATGACAACCTTTAAAAGCCTGGCCTAAACAAACCAGTACTTCAGTACAAACTCACCTTTCTTGAAGTCATCTAAAGCCTGTTCTCGATCACACTGTTCCCTGTTACCATGAAGTGACTGTACTGGAATTCCTTGGATACCAAAGTCGCTTGCTAAGTCATCAGCTCTAGGACAAAATAAAGTAGTGGTTCTTAAAAAGGAAAAAGAAAATAGTGCAGTATCTAGATTTAGATAAAAAAGATAATAATGTGACAACAAA
>VWZG01005854.1:27127-50257 GCA_013396735.1 Grallaria varia | reverse complement strand
GTCAAGGTTTGCTGAAAGGCAAAATGATAGAAATAAAGTCTTCAAATGTGACTTCATATATTTTCCCATTCTTAAATGACATTATATTATGTTTGAATACATAAAATATTGTTAGTCACCTGATTAGTCTGTTTCCTTATTTTTCATGCTATTTCTGACTACCGTGCTCATTTTCTGCATTGTTAGTCTTCACACAGAGATTTAGCCTCTTTGGAAAAATATCATAAGCGCACATTTTTTGATTCCTTTTCTTGTACATTGCTCATTGATGAGTATGAAAAGGTAGTAATAACTTGAGTCAACAATACTTAACAAAAGTTACTTAAAACCAAAACATCCCCACTTTACATAAGCTAATTTGGTTCGTGTCTGATACGAGTTCGATATAATTTTATTTTTAATGTCCGATATCTAAGTCTAATTCAGAAAAAATATTCCACTGATGATACTGAAAAATATGCTTTCCAGTACTGGAAATAATCCAGATATAAATATTTGGAAGGTGGAGTTTATGTTGCATTTGCAAAAAATATGTAAGAAGTAGACTAGATTTTCTTATCACACAAAAACTTTGAAGTCTTTTCTACTTATGTCTAAAGCAAATTCAGTCCACAAATATCGTATACCCTCTTACTAAACATGACAATAAAAATATACATGTTTTGAAGCTAGGAAAGACACCAGACACAAGATGACATTGCAACACCATTGATTTGTGAATTATTGTTCTGAAAATATTTTATAGCTATCTGTTCTCTTCATTATGTGGATTCACAAGCATGAACTGTGACAATTACTTAATTTAGAAAGTGTTTCTGAACACAGTGCACTACCATTATGTCATTTGTGTTTGTAATGCAAGTGAAAATAATAATCTGTGCCTCTACAAATCATCCAGAACATCCCAAAGTTCTTTGACTGATACTTCCCTAAATACTTGTTTTATGCAGGTTTCTGTAATTCATGGTGGATGTACTGAGCATAGTGTTACTTCATCATATGATGGATAAGAATTACACTGAGTTTTATTGATAACCCTGAGGTATTTGTTTGGAAACCCAAAACACCTTTTTCAATTTTGTGACTAGGTAAAGGACGTATTACCTTAGACCAAAAATGAGATTTGTGTTATTTGAAATTATAAATACTATCTCTTTCAATCATTATGTTCTGGAGTGTGCATGAATTTTTCCACAGTATTCATATCTTGTTAGCTGTCTTTTCCCCTAAGATGCCAAGGTCTTTTCAATGCTACATTTAAAAATTTTAAAAATTTATTAGTGAAATATTGAAATTCCCAGGAGCTTTTTTGTACTGTGTAGGTAGAATAATATTTTTCTTGTTCTTTTACTACTGATGAAGGATTTTATACTGACTCTAATACTGAAAAAATTATTTTGCTATCCTTTATAAATGATTAGTAGCACCTGTCAAGACATTTCTCTGCAATGATGGTTGTTTCAAGGTTTACATCTTTAGTTTTATATTCTGCTGTGTTTATCCACCTCTTAATAAATTGTACCTCAACTGAGGTAACATGTAATACTCAGTTGAATAAACTGAAGGTCTGAATGTCTCATGTTTATGAAGGGTGTAATTTGCTAACTTTCCGGCCCTCACTGTGAGCTAAAGTTTAGGTCAAATTCTAGACCTATTGCCCTCTTAAAGCAGAAAAACAGACCCTGCTAGAATGAAGTTCTAGTATGACAGTGTCTTTTCCATTAAAACATTGCTGTAATTCAGTTATAACCTAGGTGTAATTCATAGTCTTGCATAGTCATACAGGATGGAGAGCCTTCACTCAGTGAAGACTTGGAAAGAAATTTAGTAAGAAAACAAGACAGACCACAATGAACATGAGCAGAGTATACTAGACAAGCTTACTGATCAGCAAACTACTTACACAGGATGGCCCTTTTTAACCCCTTAGAACTCCATTTTCCCACAACTGATTCTACAAAAATTCTCAACCACCTGCCTTTCATTGCTACCTGTCCTAGTTATAGGGGCTGGGACCAGTTTATCACTCTGTGTGTATAACCAAAACTGTGTATTCTACACCCTCTGTGTAATTTCTCATTAACTGTTAATAATGGATCATTTGCAGCAGCTGCCCAGGACACATCTGATACTTCAAGTTACAAGCTGGATGTTAAAGAACTCTGTGAGGTACAGCAATGTTCCTGTCTTCATACCTGTGACTCAGCCATGATAACTCTCCTCCAGGAGGCATTGGCACCTTCACACCCAGCCTGAGGGGTCAGGTCTGCTAATGGGCCATTAGAGACTGGCAGAATAGGCAGCTGCAATGACCTAGACCATCAAAGATTTCAAAGATATTTCATGGAGCTCATGGAGTTAAATCACCCATTGTGAATCTCCTCACCCTGAGGGAGGTACTTCACATTCCCACCTGAACCTGAGCATACATATTCTTTGGGTTTGGGTACTTCTGGTACTGCTCATTGGATCCAGTGGAGCACCAGAACGTCAACAGGACTGTGACTGCCACTCTCAACAAGAATGTGGCCAACATCCGCCCAGGTTTCTTTTCCTTTTACTTTGCCCTCAGGGGGAACATGTGGGGCTAAGGCCAGGAGCCAATGAGCACCATTCTGTTTGTGCCTCAGGGTTCTGGGTTATACATCTGGGTCTTATGGGTTAAAACCAGTTTTTCTCTGTATCGTATTTATTGTAATCTTTTCAGTAAATTGTAACTCTGACTTGTAATCTCTCTTGAGTTGGGTTAATTTCTTTCACTGGTTTACCATTAAACCAACTAAATATTTAATAACAAATTCTGTCCAAGCCTGAACAGCCCTTCTCCTGCATCCCATAATTAATCCCATACCCCTGGGCAGTAATGTTGCTCAGTCTACAAGGTGATCTGAAGAGCCAGTCCTATTGACTTTCATGATGGGTTTCACATCTTGATCATTGTGGCTGACGACTCTTGCTTCCTTGTGAGTCCTTAATATGAATTCCTGTCTGCCGAATGACCACTGTGTACTCCTTTGAGTCCATGGAGATGGACTTTTGTCAGTCTGATCAGTCAGTCCTATGATGGACCTAGGAGTAACCCAGCAGGATGTTATTTGGGCACTTTTTGGGCTCCCCCTCTCCCCAGGTGTGCAGATGAGTTTTATCACATAAAAGTTAACTGACTTTCTTTGGGGAACTACGAATATGATTTGATTTAAATTTGTGTTATTTAAAAATAAACAGATGGGTTATTAAAAAAGAGAAAGATCAGGTATCTCAGGAAATAACTAATTAAATCCTGCACTTCTTCAGTAACTATAAACTAGAATAATAGGAAATAATAGATATTTGTTCCCTTAGACAAAAGAATCGAATAAAAGAAAACCTAGATAGGCTTAGTTACCCACGCAAGTATTCTACCACAAACTTTTCATAAATTTGATATAAATCCTATTGATGTGTAATAACATCACACCCAGGAAATATTGCTAAATTCCATCCCTCCGCAGTTCATTTTTATGAGTTTTAAAATGCTTTTCTGTCATTTTTCACGAAATCCATACTTTTGGGTTAAACTCCTTATATATCTGCTTTATAGAGGAGACAGCAGTTTTGCTGTCTTTTATAACTGGAGTCATGCAATGTCAGATCTAATCACCTGTGGTAGTATCTATATTCTAAATATGATCCGTCAAATACCTAGACTGTATCATAAATAATCCTTATTTAAAAAATTCAGCCTACTGCCCTCCCAGTATTTGTGGTTCATAAACTTGCTGAGGTGTATTATTATGAATTTAGTTACCATTAAGGGTCCTTGTAGATTGCATCTATCCATTTTCAATCTTCAAAGATTGCATTTTGATGATCTCATGAGGTCTCCTCAGAGCCCTTGTAAACCCTCAGCATCAGAAGTGTCCTTTGGCTGGAAGTGCCACTCTTAATTTTCGAATGGGTAATGAACTACTCCTTTTGCTTGCTTTGAGGATGTTCCATCATAGTTTCATCTGATTTCCCATCAATTCACCCTTTCCCTGCCAGTCTTATTGTGCTGTAACACTCATAATAGAGGGATGAAATCGATTTACATGAATTATCAAAGTCCCTACTGAATTGAGATTTTACTGTGTGCTGGTTTTGGCTGGGGTAGAGATAATTTTCTTCACAGTGGCTAATATGGGGCTGTGTTTTGGATTTTTTTGCTAAAAAGTGTCAATAATATAGACATGTTTTATTTATTGCTGAGCCAAGGCCTTTTCTGCTCCTCATACTGCCATTCTGACAAGAAGGCTGGGCGTGCATGGGAAGTTGACAGGAGACACAGACAGGACAGGTGACCCAAAGGGATATTCCATACCACATGACATCATAAACATGACATACATAAAGCTGGGGGGAAGAAGGAAGTAGTGTTGAATGTTTGGAGCAAAGGAGGAAGATTTGGGAAATATTTGTCTTCCCAAGAAACTGTTACATGCAATGGGGCCCTGTTGTCCTGGAGACGGCTGAACATCTACCTGCCCATGGGAAGCAGTGAATTAATTAATGGTTTTGCCTTGCTTGTGTGTGTAGCTTTTGTTTTTCTTATTAAGCAAGTTTTCTAGCTTTTAGCCTTCCAATTCTTTCCCCAGTCTCGCTGGAGGGAGAGAGAGTGAGAAGCTGCTTGTTGTTTGGCTGCTGGCAGTCAAAAAATATTAAAGAAATAGCCCTGTTATTCATAAATATCACCAAGGTATTTTGTTTCTATTCCTATATATATACATGCATATAAAAACCCAGTCCCTTATATCTTCATTTTTTTTGTATTAAATTTTATTAGTTATATATATGTAGTGTAGGCAGAAAAGCAATGAGTTGAATGCATGAATATTTGGTTTGCAAAAGTCTCAGGGACAACTGGAGGTCTTTTTAAACTATATGAACTGATTTTAAGGTGAGTGAAGAGCATGGGAAATGGGGTTATAAGGTCAGACTGATGCTATCAGATCTTATTTTCACCTAAAAGAACATAAAAATCTTCAGTTCTGTATTGGATGACTTGCAAAGACTAGGAATATTGTACTTCAGTAGAGAAAATATTTTCAATGTGAGTGACAATAATAAAACAGTCAAATCACAAAGTAGGGAATGAAGGTCTGGATAAAGACTACAAGGTTGAATCGTATCAATGAAATTCACATTCCATTCATACAATGAGAGACATTTCATGGAACAGGAAAACTTATTTAGAATTTTAGACTGAAAATAATAACCTGGATGTTAATCACTGCTCAATGAGCCCAGGTTTTGTCGCTCTCTATAAAGGATCCACAACTGCAAAGCAATGTTCACATTGTACCAAAACCTCATGTACATGCAGTCAAATTTGTCTTTTATTTTCAGGGTTGAAATATCCTGTCCCATAACCATGCATTTGCCCATGCTCACCTTTTCAGTCCTTAGAAGTACCCTGTGAAGAATAAGCATGGACAACTGATGTAGAATTATTCTTAGCCCATGCAAAGCATTCACCCACTGTGGATGATGAAGAGTGGAATCTGTTGTGAGGATTAAGCATATTTCAGACAGAGAAAAATGTGAAAAAAAAAAAAAAAAAAGGCACCTGTCAGAGAACCACAGGCAAGATGCAGCATATTTTTCTGTCTTATAAAGGAGGCATCATGCCCTGCAGAAATCACATGTGAACTGGGTAAGGTCAGACCTAAACCTGGCCAGAAAGAAAGTAAGTCTTTCATATTTCCTTTGTATTTACTTTTGGTTCTGGAGCAGGACTGAAAGCATAAAATATTATGACTGCTTGCTCCTTCCAGCTTCAGTGCCTGAAACTGCATTTAGAATTCTAGAAATCAGTTTCTCAGTCCTGTCAGATTTCTTCTTCAGCCCCAGAATCTATGTAAGATGTTCCCAGACCAAAATCAGGCTCTTGCTTTTTCTCAGTTACACAATCATAATTGAACAGTAACTGTGAGCTTTGAAGAGACTTCTTCACTATACTGTGTTTATCAAGGGTGCACAGTCTGCTTGAGTGGTTCACATGAATACGATAATTGAAAAGAACATTAATTTTAGTAGCTCATTAAGAATGTTTTGATTCTTCAAGGAAGAAGGATGGTAAGCTCCATGATGGCATCTACACCTGTGAAGTAATCAGTTTATAAAAAAAATTATTCAAAGACGTGACATTCTCCTTGTTCATTCATTAAATTATGACAAAAAAGAGATTAACAAATGCTGATTTTGAGGAGGGAACTCAATATGGGAGCTAGGGAAATAAAGGATGACTTTGAACTAACCATCTTCTTGTATGATGTCAGTAAACTGTGTTGATGTACTTTGTGCCTGAGTGCTGTTTCATCAGTTTCATTGTATTGTCAGAGATTTGTCTGTGCTTGTTTCATGTATTTATTTAGTTCACTTTTCATTAGTATCTGCAGATGGAAGGGATGTAATGCCTCAATTTATGGAGTATGTAGGAGCTGAAAAATGGAGTGGAAATAGGTAGGATTTTAACCATTCATCGTGGATGTATAAAAGGAGGAAAGGATCTTTAAGGGAGTGGTAAGAATTGGATCATTTGCAAAAAAAAAAAAAAAAGAAAAAGTGAATAAGACCAATTGTAAGAAGAAATTCTGAGACAAAAGAAAAATCAAGACTTGAAAAATAAAAAATTACATAGAAAAGAGTGAAGGCAGAAGATAAATAAGGTGTGACTCTATAGCAAGGAGTAAACAGGACAAAACCAAGATTCAAGGGATGTGTGGAGATAAATTCATTATAGTTACATAGCTGATAGAGAGAAGAAACTGTTTGCCCACATCTTTCCTTGAAAGTGAAAACTCACTAGAAGGAGGAAAGCTGTTCTTTGCTGTACTGTGTTAGCAAGAAACTAGCAAAAATTTGAAGGTCAAATTATCTTGCTTAAATTTATACACATAACTCCTTTTCAGTTTCAATAAAAATGACTTGAATAGCAAAAAGTAGATTCCTATATTTTTGCAATGAAAGATAAATAATAGTTAAAGATTAACAAATAAATAGCCATGAATTTAAATTGGTTACATGTAAGCACGTATGCATATACAGAAGAGACTTTTACATTTGCTTGAATGAGTTAAGACAATAAACATGCTTTCACTTTAATTTAAGTCTTTGTGAGTCCAGTTACTTTATTTCCTAAGAGGAATGATCTTATCTTCTGGGTCATTTATTCTTCATGAGCTCATACTTTAAAGGTGAATGGATTTCAGTTAAGGAGAACAAATATATTGCTTCTAGACATGCTCTATAAATGTTGTCTAGTATCCTGTCAGTGTTCTAAAAGCCAGGTTATAAATAAAGTGACAAATGTTGTTTTAACTGATGAGAACAAAATACTTCCACTTTATTATACACCTCCAAAATGTAAAGGCAACTCAGTTCTGTAGAGAATCTATTAAGGTTCTACAGCTTTACGAAATAGGAGGTAATAAACTAAAATTCATGTTTCAAATAATTTATTTTAACAAAAAACTATGGGAGCATTTACTGAGAACTAGGTGATGTTATCCAATAGTACACTACCTAAAATTAATGTGCAGTCCTTGTCTTGCTTTTCAAACGGTCACAATGAATGAAACAGGACAGAAGTTAATGCTTATCACCAACTAAGGAACAGTTTTCCATAGATATAATAAGTTTTTTATCTTGTTTTGCCTTTTAAACAGAAATCAAGTAAACTGAAAACATTGGGCTTTGTACTGAGTGGTAAATCACGGTAAATGATCACTTGGTGGCAATTCCTTGATGTTGAGAGAGGAAAAATGAAACTGGAGAATAAGACTGGAACAAAAAAGCTGTAGGAATCTAAGTCCATTTTAAACCAGATCAGCTCTTTTTCCATGTGCTGGTACATTTCTTTATTCTTACTTTTTTTTTTAACCCAAAACTCACAATAGCCTGTATTTGAAAATGAACAGACAGACATGTGTACACACAGACATGGCACTAAGGAAACTATGGAATTTTCCAGGTATTTTTTTCTTGGAAAAATACAGAACTATTGAATCTGAAACTGGATTGAAGTACAATAATGTCTGTTAAAAAAAGACCATCAAGATGGGAATGTTTGAAAGGAATACTTAGCCAAAACAACTAACAAGAATGAAGGACGACAAAGAGAGCAAGGGTTCTCATTGAAGAAAAATCACAGAATTAAATTTGGGCAGAGGCTTCTTCCGTAGCAAACAGAAAGGTACAGGAATTTCTGAGGCATATTTGTCTAAAGTATGCTAGCTGTCTGTTTGCAGAAGTGGGGGAATACAACAACAACAAAAAAAATCAAACCCTTATAAAAGAGCAACAAAACAACAAGCCACTCAAAGTTTTCATTTTGTAGGTCTAAAGGTATGTAGAAATTAGTTCTTCTATGAACTTAGCTAAATATAAGCATAGCAGGAAGCATCCATGATTATTTAAATGATTTCCAGTCCACAGCTTGAAGACTAATAAATTTATAAATGCTCAGGAAAGAACCAAACACCCTACTACAAGTTCTATCTTCATTGAAACAGCTTGATTTAATGGAACTTCATATAATTTCTGGAAGACAATTTTCAGATTTTCTAAAAGCATATATTTCAATTACACCAAACAATGGCTCGCCAAGAAAAAATACAGAAAGTGTAGAACAATGTGTGATGCTTTACAGTTTAGTTGTTTCTTTCTCATGTTCTACAGCAACTATTACTACTGTGATTTGAATCTGTGTTAGGACATGGTTGGAAACACCAGGAAAAAAACAGGAACTTTATGAGTTCAAGTGTAAAAACAGATGAACAAACCATGTGATAACCAGGTAATTATTCAGTGGAGAATAAAGTAGTAATTTTGTCTGTGGGGTGCAATTTCACTTGCTAATATTTAAAAAAGTAAACAGCACTTTACATACAATAATTTAATTAATTTAGTAGACTTTTTTTGTTTGTTTGTTTTCTACCTAAGTTATTTCTCTGTAAATGGTGATAATGTTTGTTAGTTTCAAGATAAAATTAAGAAAATAAGTGTCTAACTATCTTAGATGTATCTGTGTCCTATAACAAAAATGACCACTGAAAAAGATTTTCTACAAAAATATACCTCATATACTTTTTTTCCCTAGGGGGAAAAAAAAAGTAAACAAATATTTTAAGTAGATAGGCAGGTAGAAAGAAAGAAAATAAGAAAGACAATGAGAAAGAAAAAGAAAGAGAGAAAGAAGAAAAGAAAGCTATTCTTTGATGTAGATGTTTCTATGGTACTATCTGGATGCTATCTGAAAAATTCTTTCTTTATGTTGTACGAATTACTGTGGTACTTCAGGAACCCTCTCATAAGTGGCATTAGCTTTTCCCACAAGTATTTTAATTTATATTTTAAGACTTTTTTGGATAAAATCCTTCTGTGTTTCTTCATCAGTGGAGCCATATTGCCATGCAAAAGAAACTACTTTAACTTTAGCTCTGGTACTGACCATTACCTCCATGAAGGAGTGAGAAAACAAGAGGCCGTATTGAATCCCAGACAAATTTATTAAAGCGTATTTGACAGTCCTCTAAATCAGTGTCTGTAATTTTTTAATATAGAAATTAATATTTTTCCTACAATAGGATGATAACTATGTAATCCTGAACAATAAACAGGATATTTTACTAAATCTAAATAAAATTATTTGATAAACTAATAACTGTTATTATCTAATAAATGCTAAAGGACTTGCTAAAAGACACTTAATTAAGCATAGCATAAAGCTGGAATAAAACACCAGACAAACTCAGAAGATTTAAATACATACACACAATATATTTTCTTTTATTTTAACCACTTTTGCAAAAAAAGAAAATATTACTGAAACATTTTAAAAGCTGGGGAATTAGAGTTCCCTCCACTCTCCATCTGTAGTTTTTCAACTATCCTATAGTAAATGGAGCCTTTCTTTCTTATTTCTGTATTGTCTTTGAGATCCATAAGAGACCTGGAAGGAAATATCTTCTTGCTTCAGAATTTCCCCATGAATGACAATTTTTATTTTTTAAAATTGTTATTTTATCATGTTACTATAGTAACACTGTTGTTGTTTGTAATTTCTGTAGTCCCTTACCTCCTCAGAACAATGTTAAAAAATGTAGAATTTTTAGTACAGTGCTCTGGAGTTTTCCACATCTACTTTGGTTGAACACAATTTAGTTGTCAATTATTTCAAATGTCAAATTGAAATGAAGAGAGGGACCTGGACTCACAGATAATTCCTTATTGAACTGAGACAGTCTGTTAGAGGCAATGGTTTCAATCAAATGCTATTTGCCTATTGACTTGGGAAGCACTGCAGCAGGTTTGATGTGGAGAGATTTTGCCATCACACCCCTAAAATCCTTTTCTCCTGCCACCCACTGAGCTCAGCTAGGGCTGATTTTTAGCACAGAGACATTCTTCCCTGAGCCTTGTTTACCTCTCCTCAGACTTGAGGTGATTAGACAGTAGTCCTACCTGAAGTTCCCAGTCGCAGTCCAAATTCCAGTCCGTAGACATTGGAAGGAGAGTGCTGCAGGCAGGGACTTGCTTCTGTGAAGTCTGACAAAATCTAGCTATGATTTTGACAAGGTTTAAGGCATTAATAGCATTCAGTCCATTGCACCCTGACATGTTCATTTCCCAGAAAGGATATTGAGGATTTCTCCATAGAGGTGACTTGTAAGTACTTTCTTGCTTTCACGTTAATGCTGGAGGTGTTCCCACTTAAGCCCCAGTCTGTTGATTTTGTGATATCCTTCTGTCACTTCACTCTGGGAACTTTGCTCATCAGCCTTTTCTGTTACTCCTTCACACAGCTGCTGGTACTTGTCTCCCTTTTCCATAATTCCTAGTGCAAATAAACAGTGTCTCTTGAAAAATGCATTATGTCCAAAGGCCTCAGGCTGTAGGGATGAGTTTGAAGAATTTGTTAGGAGTTTTTCTCCCTGAGGAGTCAAAAAAAAGAGTCTGTCATAGAGGTGCAAGTCGCAAGATGACATAAATAATCATCTTCAGTGCAGATATGTGAATCTGTTCCAGTAATTCAATTCTGTCTTTGCAGTCAAAAGACAGAACATACATCTTTAGGGTCTTTGTTTTTTGTCTGATACAAAGTAGATATCTGTTTTGGAAAAATTAATAATTCAGCGATAATTTCCTTTTTATTTTCCTTTCAATTATAATACATTGACACCAAAAGAAAGTGTGAAAAATTTTAAATGAAAGTATTTAAAAAAGTTCTATATTTCATAAAAATTTTATACGTTGATTGAGAAGCCATTTGAATAAACTTATATGACTTCTATGACTTCTCTTAAGCTTTATGTAATCTTTAAAAAAAAAAAGTAGATTATTTAAAAAAATAATATTATGAATAATCTTGAAAGGACAAATGCAAGTCTCATGAATTTAATGAGTTTTCTAATTAACAATATTATGCAAATCGTTTAAAAATGAATTAGTGTTGTATAATGTGCATTGATGGTCCTGACTAGAGCATAAAGAATGTCATAACTAATGAGCTTTGGGTTTGAGCCGATCTACAATCGCTTCATCAAAATTCCCTNTCTCTTAAGCTTTATGTAATCTTTAAAAAAAAAAAGTAGATTATTTAAAAAAATAATATTATGAATAATCTTGAAAGGACAAATGCAAGTCTCATGATATTGTTGTATAAGACTCTAAGGAACACTGAACAGGATTGACTTATCAATTGTGTTTCCAGTTATTTTTTCACACTTCTCACACTTGCAAATTAAGAATCCCTGTTGCATTCATGGTGACTTGTCATGGGAGGTTTTCAAAGCAAAAATAAGCTTCCGTGGTTACCAGAAGTCTAAGTCTGATCAGTGAGAACATATTAAGGAAACTTGCAGTTTGAGGTCAGTCATACAGTGTCGATGCAAAATTTAGGACTGATCTTCACCTATTTTCCAACTGTTTTTGGCATTACTGGAGGAGATCAGGAAAAAGGTATATGACTTTTTACATCGACATTTTCTAAACTTTAGATTCTGTTTCCTGGCTGTTACAGTCTCACTTCAGTGCCTGGTAAAGTTATAGAAAATATTATTTTGGGGCGTATTGAAAAACCTCTGAAAGACAATGCAGTCATTGGTCAGAGCCAGCACAGCTTCATGAGAGGAAAGTCCTGCTTATCAAACCTGATGTCCTCTTATGACGGGTGAGACCCCTAATTCACGAAGGGAAGCCAGCTGATGTAATCCTTTAGGATTTCAGTAAAGTTTTCTGTCAGGGGCCATGAACAAAAGGCCTACAAGAAGTGGAAAAAAGGAGAACAACGTACAAGAAGAGATCTGCGAAACGCCCGAGGAACGCACTTAAACTACCTTCATATCAGTGTTGGGGTTCCTTTGCTGCTGAGTTAAGAGTCTGTGATCGTTAAGTTATGTTTTACCTATTTTTAAGAAAAATTGTATGGGTCCCCCTGTTATTCCCTTTTCCCTGATTGGTTCCCTGTTGCTGCATTGCTGTGTTACCTTATTTGGTCATCCCATAGATGATTAATCCCTCCTACCCTTGGTTGAACCATCCCCTTTTTGCCCTTCTGTGTCCCTTGTTTGAAGGCTCCACCCAAGTTCCGCCTCCCTTCCAGCACCTTCTCCCCAGACCCTATATAAGCCGGTGCAATCCTTCAATAAAGGTCCACTTTTTGCTACCTCAACCATGGGCAAACCCTTTCTTCCTCCCAGGCCACGTCAGTTTTCAATACTGTCTCTCACAAGATCCTTCTGGACAAAATGTCCAGCACACAGCAGGATAGCAGTTATTTCAGTAGCAATATTTTGCATTCCAATTTATTCCTTAAAATTTCCAGTTCTTTGAACAAAAATTTTGATTATTTATTCTTTTAAACTTAACAAAAATTACCTAAATCCTTATGTTTCAGAACGATTTCTCTTTATAGGTTTTTATGCTCATGACATGACTTCAGTGAAATACCTTCAAAATACACAATATTCTTTACCAGCACCTCTATTGTTGCCATTCTATTCATTTTTTCATTTCTGTACTGAAAAAATGTTTAAGATTTTTTTTTTTAAACTTTGTAATTGCACAAGGGTAACTGTGAAAAATAATCGCTACACAAGTGCAATTTTCATCTTCAGTGAATTGAAATGAATTTGAAGAATCATATTACTCAATTTCTTTAAAACAAGATTCAAATAAAAGCCATCCATTTGTAAAATACACTGTGTTCCTAGTATTATCACCTTTTATCTGTCAAATTTGTAGGGTTATAAAGCCAAAAGTGTTACCACAGACTTCTGGTAATATAGCTGCAGCTGGATTCCCCACCATAATATGTGTTGCAATCACATCATTTTTTGGTACGCTTTTTCTCTCAAACTTACTTAAAACAATGAAGTTGATAGATGTTGGGAATCTGTGATTTCTTTTAGTGAATAATTGGATTTTTTATGTCTAGGGTGCGCCTGTTTGTACTTCACATGTGTCGGAGAGAAATGTGAGAACCTCTGTAGATCTCAGTGTGCAGTTGCTGGTTGTTAATCTCACAACCCTGAGTTCCTCTTCCTGGGAATCTAATTTCTGTGAGATCAGTCAGTTTTGTGAATTTATTTTCAACAAAGTGAAAGGTGGAGAACATTCCACTGTGCTGTAGAAACTGCAGACTGGAGATATAGACACTGCAGTTTAGAAATTTTGGGAGTTAGAAGCAGATTTGCCTGGTCCTTTCGTGTGCCTCTTCTGTCTTTTCCATTCAGGATCTGAATATGTCTTGTTTCCCTTTAATGAATATAGTCTTCTCTGGATTGTTTCTGTGTGATGACAGAAAAAATAAAATAATAAAATAAAATTAAAAAACCCCCCAAAACACAAAAAACAACTCCCCCCCAAAAAACCCCAAGCAGACCAACGTAAAGAAAAATAAATGAATAAATAAGAATAACAACAAACTCAAAGATTTTGCCTTAACAATTAGTTTAATGGCTCTTAGATTCACCTATATCTAATTGAAAGCCTATTACTTTTAGCCTGCTGATATGCAACAATTGCTTATTCAGGCAGTGACGACACAAATATTATCAAAACAGTAGAGAATTCTCATACCTTTCAGCCACAAGTGAATATGTGAATGTGAAAAATTTGTATTTTCCTACTAGAAGCAAAGCCATTAATATAATGAGATGATTTATCAGAACTTCTAAGCTCAGTTGCTTGTTTCTCATTGAATGCAACTAACAATGAAGAATTGCAATGTTTCCATTTCATTGTATGTGTTTGTTTTTATCTTTTCTTCATTTATCACACAATTTAGTTCTGTTCCACAGGATTTTCACTTTGGTGTAGCTTTGTTTTCTTGGTTTCTTAGCAAGACTTTCCTCGTAGCTGCTCAGATGTCAGATATTTTCCATATGTCCCTTTTTAAAATAAAATTACATTTTGAAAATAGATGAATATTCATATACTTTGTTCCCCTTGTGATGTTAAAGAAAGTTACAACTTTCCAAGCTACTGCAGTCTAATTATATATAAAAACTCTCTTAAATAGTAGACTAAATTATGTAATACACAGAAAAAGAATTTAAAAATGTTGTGACAGAATTTTATCATCGAGCATAGAGCAAAAGAAAAGACATTTTTAAAAATATATTGCTATTTACTTAACCAAACTCATAAAAAATTGCTCCACAGCAAAGCCACAAAATATTTAAGTCAAATAGTTATTCTACAGGAAAAATATTATGTAAATTAATGACAAACTGTTTAGTTTTCACATATATACACACACACACAAATTAACAGGAACAGTCCGAGGTGTTTTGTTTTGGCTTTTTTTCATCACTAGTTAAAATATAGAAATGAAAACATTGTCTTTATTTTTCTGTCAACTTTGATCCTGTATAGGTCTCAATAACAGGNAAAAGAAAAGACATTTTTAAAAATATATTGCTATTTACTTAACCAAACTCATAAAAAATTGCTCCACAGCAAAGCCACAAAATATTTAAGTCAAATAGTTATTCTACAGGAAAAATATTATGTAAATTAATGACAAACTGTTTAGTTTTCACNTGTAAATAGAGTAATTGAGACATTTAAGCTTTTAGATGTCAAAAAAATAATAGAAGAGGTATCTCATAAGAAACAAAGAATGACAAGCTCTACCAGACTAAACAGTTTGAAGGACAATGCAAAATTGAACATGAGGAGAAGATGCCAAACAACAAGCATTACATGACATTCCTGTGGAAAATAAACCGGGTAAGCACTCTTAAACAGATGTGTCACTAATGAAAAGCTTTAATACTGATTTACAATGCAGGTAACACAAAGGTTCCTTAGGGAACAGTTCTGACATGGATACCAAGATAATTTTTTTGTTATTTTATTAAATAGAAAGACAGGTAATATAGACTTGGTGGCAACAAAAAAGTACGATTTTTTTTTTTTTTATCTGAGAATTTGATATGCATATTTTTGTACTAGAGTTTGTTTTAAATCAATGAAAAAAAATCAACTGCTAGTGATTTAGCAAGGTTTAAAGAAATAAAAGCTTTTCTTAAGAAACTAAAGTACATTTCAAAATATTATATCCTCCTCAGTTTTGGTACCTATGTTACCAAGTGTGAAAGATGCAAGCTCAGATTTTCAGATTGCACTTGAAAATAAAGTTATCAAGGCTGAAAAATAAGTTAAGATCTCAAGCCTCTTGTATTTATACTGATTTATACATTGCAGCCACTTGTCAGCCAGGGACTGCTGTTCATGTATTTTACATTAGGGAGCTATTAGACACAGAACAGAACTAACAGATAAGCAGGATACTTAAACTTCAGTGCTCCTGTTCCCTTCTGACTTTTGGAAGCACAGCCAAGAGGACTGCTACTTTTTCCTTGCTCTTTTCAGCTTCAGAGCTCATCTATCATGGCCAGGCTTCAGGAAAGAAAGCCGTGCTCTTCTACAGCATGCCATACAGAAGCAGATAGGATACTCCTCATGGCATGTGAGAAACATTTAAACAACTGCAGAAGGCCTTGGATGCAGGTATCTGTCTTCCTAGGCATATCAGTCACTACCACCCCCACACCACAGAACACAGAAATTTTACTCTGTGTTTTGAGCAGAGCTAACAAAGACCACACAGAGTTCTTAGCTACAAGTTTTCTATGTTCAAATTGCCTTGGACAAGCTGAAGTTGCCTTGAAGTTCACCTAGTTCAAATGCTAATTCTAATGTGTCGGGTAGGTAGGAAGTGATTTGTCAATGCCAAGAATTTTTCCCTGAAGCTATGACCCTACTACTTATTTGTTGTTAAAAAGAGCTCTCCATTCCTCTCATCACTCTACTCATTATATGTACTTATTTCATTCTGAATTCATGCTTCTTGATCATAAAAATGTACAAAATTAGGAATATTTTAGTCACAGTATAAAAGGCATCAAGAAAAAAATCATATAGAACATTCAACTAATAAATCTCTTTCAGAATATGTGAGAATGGAATACTTTCTTTTAGGAAGTAGAGATTTAGGTGTTTACAGTCATTCTGATGTCTCTTCTGTTTGTCTTTTTTTAACAGGGTAATGCTTTTGTTTATCTGAATTTTTTTTCTAGTTTACCTTTCAGTGACATTCACCTGCACAGACTACTATTAAATTTAACCTCTCACTTGTGTTCTCAATCAAATAGTTTAATTTCTATGATACTCTGATCCATATAGAGTAACTCGTCTGGCTAAGATCTTAAATCATTAAAAATCATATTTTGCTTTAATAAATTTTCAGATTAGAGAGATTCATCATTTTCCTGGGGATGTTTATTAACATTCTCTGGCAAAAGTCAAGTGATGAAAAACTTGTTGGGATTTTTGTTTCTTTCTGTTCAAAAGAACTGTGAAGAAGAAATAACTTCTGCCTTTTTTTGTTGTTGTTGTTGTTATTTAAGACTACTTTAAAATACAGTCATGATTTTCTGCTTAATTTCCAGTCAGACTATTTTTATTCTTGTATATATTAGAAATTATTCCTTTTTTTTTTCTTTTTTCATTTTGTCATGTAGGTAAAGAACAAAGAAAAATGTGATGTAAAACAAATTTCATAATATGAAAGCCTAAATTTGAGACAGAAATCAACATAATTTTTAACTATGTCCTTCTACAGGCAAATCTGGACTAAACTTACACTATGTTAATAAAACTACTTTTCCTGACTCTTTGCAGGTCACAGAGTACTTTCAGATATTTTCTCCAGCATTTCTGTGCACTGTGCTGCTGACATAGCACCGAGTCAGTTGATTGTTCCAGAAATATCAGCAGTTTTATTTTTCTCCTTTACTGGAATAAATAAGATAATGTATGCTTGTAGAAAATGGAAAGTTTGCATAATATTTTCTGAACTTCTAAATAATGAACTTGTCAGCTGGACTCTACATACAAATCAACAATATGTTGGCCTTTGCAGTTTGTCAAGATACCTTTTTTGTTGTTGTTGTTGTTGTCTGCTACTGTATTGAAATATACAGAACTCAATAGCAACATAGGCAAAAAAAAAAAATTATGTGGTTAATAATACTTTGTTTAAAAATGTTTCAGAATGAGAGGAAAAAAGCCAAACCAGATTATTCAGGATAACACCCCTATTTGATTGATATTATGGATATAATATATCAATAGGTTTCAAATTTCTCATTTAACTTAAAAATTTCCTTTTTTCATAATATTAATGATGATGACTTCTATATGATTCAATTTACGTTTTCTTTTTTTCTCTCTCTGGTGATCCTCTGTGTCCTGTTCTCTGAAATATTTTCACCAAAAGTTTTAAAGAATAACTGACATTTGGCTAATTCACAATATAAAATATGAAATCATTATATAAAGAAAGACTGCATTAATTCCAATAGCGTAGAATTCTAAAATTATCAGAATAGTAGAAAGAAAAGAACTGTTATATTTTATAACATTTAACCGTGTTAAACACAACTCTCTAAGTATGCTTATCAATGGTAATTTTCCATTCAATACTAAAATAATATCACCTTAAATTGTGGAATACTTACATCTGTAGGAGAAAATTAATTTAATTCTTTTCATTGTGCCAGTCCATTATTTGATATAGAATATGCAAAATCAAACATATTTTAAATGTTGTCACCAGTAAAAGGCAAGACACTTCAAGAAAGATTAGAGAAGTGTAAAATACATGGAAAGAGAATAATAACAATTTACACAAAATAATACACTATATTATTAATTTTTATGTTAAATTTTTGTGGCTACATATGTGAGTTAGATACTACATGTGAGGAATAGAAATGCCTTATTATGCCAAAAGCAGAAAAGATGGGGCCCTAAATGCATCTATACTGCTTTTTCCCTGATAGGGCTTATTTACAATCATTACTCTTGATGTGTCATCACTTCCAAACCAATGATGTACCTCCATTGTCAGCAGTCAACGAAGCTCTAGATATTAAAGACTCTTGTTAACACTACATTTTTAAATTGATTTAAATTGATTGTCTTTAAGTACCATGTTTACTACAGTAATTCTGAGACAGATTCTTCAGACCATTTCAGTACTGATTATGGACTGTGTATAGTGTAAGTATTTTGTCCATGGATTGTTCTGGTTTCTTTGGGCTAATATTAATGAGCAATCTTTTGTGAGTTAGTCTATACAGACAGGACAACTGTGGAAAAGAAGAAAAGGGCAAAGACAGATGAAATAATTTGACCCTTTTCTTAATGAGAGAACAGAAAATTTAGAAAAGTTCATTTGTTACCAAGGGTTTTTCTTCAGACTTGGGTTTCCAGGGTCTATCACAGAGATCAGCACAGTGCTTCATCAGTCAAATAAACATGGAGTTTCTACTGCAAAAAAAGGGGATTATAAGATAAAAAATGAGGGAGAGTAAATACTACTGAAAGGGAATAGACTCCAGGACAGCCTTGCATTCTCACTTTATTCAAGCAAAATATATGTAATATAGTTATATACAAGCTAATACACCTACATTTGAGGTCCCAGGCCATATTGACTTTGTAGAATACTTTTAAGGAACACAGTGAGGCAGTGCTGCCAGTGCAAGGCTGTAGTGAGAAAGGCTGTTAAATTCCCTGCACATATGTGGACATAGAGTGAGCAGGAAAGAGATGTCTCTGCTGTATACAACATTGGCAAGGGAACTGCTGGACTTCTGAATGCAGACATCTACTTGTAAAATGGAAGGTGAACTACTGGAAGAGGTAAAAGGAAAAAGTATAACATGCAGATGGACAGAGTGTCTTACACTTAGAAACTTAATACTTGCCACGCATTGCTAGTTTTTCAGCCAAGTTTACTCTGACTCTGTGTTGTGGTATCAATTATCTTGTCTTGTGGGAAGGCTGAAGCAGAAACACAGCATACAGTGAGTTTTAGAATTTTAATTTACTTAACCTAATTATGTTGTCATTCATAATGTTTTATGTATGACTGCTGTTTCTGCAGCAGAGAAATGTGGTGATGAGTGAATAAAATATAGGTTTTTCTCCTCCACTAGAGGGGAGGGATACGTGTTGGCATTTAAGTAATAGCATCAATCACCTGAGATCCTCAGTCTGAGTAGACTGAAATAGATCTATGTCTGCTCTTTTGATTCCACTCCTGGACTTATTGTGACTGTTATACCTTCTTGTTACTCAATTTGTTTTCACCATATAAGAAGTACATATCAGAAACAGACCATATCAGTTCATGCTTTTGACAGGCCTGAGCACATGTGTTACGTATATGTCCTTTTTTTCTTTTTTGTGTTCCTGTGCTGGAGTCCAGAAATGGGTTCTATCCAGTATTCTGTGCCTCATTCCTCTTGTGATAACTGAGTGATAACTCACCTTTCTGTACTTAAGCTTCCTGTTCCCTCTGATGTTTGGGATATTGTGATTACTATGACATAAGTCAACAGATGCCGGAGTTGATAATAGTCCTGACTTTATGAATGCAATTCTGTTCCTGATTTTGCTGAATGTGGTGGACGTCAGTTGCCTAGACACAGACATTTTTTGTAACTGAAAATAAACAAGAATATCTGATCTATTCATTCATAATTGACAGATACTACACAGAATATCATCACTCCAATCCTGCTCCAGTTTTATATAACTGATGAACCCATGCACAATGTATTACACGCTTTAGCAGCATCTCTAATGGCACAAGACACTCTAGTGTGGTGGACTTAACTGAGCCTAAATGACAATTTTGGTCACAAAACCCAACAAAAACCAGCAAACAAACAGAAGCTAGTTTGAAGAACCATGGACTTGACGTGTTGTCTTATAATTTAGGAACTAGAACTGAGAAAAAAGAAAGGTGAAATACGTATAAGGTAATGTTTTTACACTGGGACACATCACAATTTTCATTAGTTGCCTTGTTAAACCAACTGCTATTGTCTTTTTATAACTTTAATTTTCATCTCTTTTACATTTTACATATAAGTAACATTTTAGGTAGTCATATGGAAATTGCTATTGTTTTATGATTATTTTTATTGCTACTATTATTGTTTTTATTGTTAATATTACTGTTATCCAGAATGGTATGATGTGAGACATATTCATATCTTTAGAAAAATAAGATTAATGCACTAACACATTCTTGTTTATCATTACCTTTCAGTGAAACATTTTTGTAAATATTTAAACCAAAGAGTATATTACATTGTGGAAAGTTCTGTTCAGTAATATTATACTAATTTTTTTTTTTTTTTTGCCTTAAAAAGAAAATTTGAATGAATACACAGAGTTGTTTGGTAAGTTAGCAATCAGAAATCAAGTTGAAGTAGGACTGGTTCACTAATAGCTTGTAGTAACTCCTGATTCTCATACATTTTAGCACATAGATCATCAATATGTCAAGAGTGGCATCTGCGTGGCAGGACTGTGATGTGTTGGCTTAGCAGAGATTCAGTGCTGTGAGGTAAATGGCACATTAACTTTCCATAGTGCCTCAGGTTATGTAGAAATATACCTATCAGGCATGATAAAAGAGGTAAAGCTAAATATCTATTTTTGCTCTTATTGTTTTGTAACTGATACCTGGTCAAACTCTCAGCCGAATATATATAGCCCATCTCTATATATGTCTCTATATTACTCTACATGGTAGCATTCCTGTGGAAATAGTGTAACACATGGAAAAGTCCAGAACCAGCACAGCTCTGGACTAATCAGTAGACTGAAGATACTAGGAAAGGTGGCAAGAGCATTCACACTGCCTAGATGGAGTATCTTTCTTCTTTTTAATATGTGTCACACAGAAAGGGATGGGAGAAGAGAACATGAAAGAAATGGTCCTTTACACCCTAAGAGCAATGATGTCTGGAGAGAAAAACAGATGGATCACAGGAAGCACAGTCATGGCTGCAGTCTCGTGTCAACTTATTTACCACGAGGGTGTTTCCTACAAACATGGTCTCAGGAACTGAACTTCAAGATTTTTCTTTCTAGCTGACGTTTTAACAATCAAAGATCGACAAAAATCAAGTAGAGCCACATGTAATTTCTATGTTCTATGTGAAAACAATATGAACTACAGACATGTGAAATGCTTTTAAAACTTCCTTTCTCTCTCTAGTCTCAAAGTTGCTACTAAAGTAAGCATTTATTTGACAAGCTGAAATCAGCAGAAAAGCAGAGATTACAGATTCATGCAGTTGAAGCATTACATTCATCTAATGTGAAAGTGATGGGAATATGAAGAAAAACAGTGTGTGATTAATGCTTCTACAGCCTGGATTTTTTTGGTTTTTTAATGTAGAAAATGTACAGTTAGAGAAGACTGTCTCTGATTTTGTCTGCTAACCTGTCATGCATCATCCATAAAAAATGGTTTTGCAGGTATGACTGATCATCATGACATTGCTACCTTTTCCTGTTCTGTCCTAGGCTTCATATATAACCTACACAAATCATTTAAGCTATTTAAATCCCAGTTCTCACAGTAGAATAAGGTTGCTAGCTAAGGGTGTATGAAACTTTAAATAAAAATATTTGGTCAGCTGGAAGTTAATAACCTGACTTCAAGTTTAATAACTGGTAATTATTATATAGCAGCAAATCAACCAGGTTCTTTGTCAAGTTTTTATTACAAGAAAGAAATTAAAACATATTTTTGTTCCATATTTTATACCAAATTTAACATGGTGCACTGTTTTATGTCAGTTAAAAATAATTTGGTACAAAGCACTATAAAAAGTACCATGCTGTGAGCTGCCTATAGAACAAATGGGAATGCAAAACTTTACTCAGCAGGTGGATGTGGGAACACAGAATCAGAGGACTCCTTTCAGTCCTCAAACTGATGATGATAAATCACATTCTGATCTGTAGTTTAGTAGCAAATTATCAAAATTCTCAAAGTTTCATTCAAATAATCCTTGTAGTTTTTGCAGAGAAGTAAGAATGTTACCGAGCTATTAGTGAAATTATGTTTACTTAAACTACTGGAGAATATCAAAATAAGAACAATGTTTATTCTGAAAACTCTTAGTTTCCTGATAATTGGAACTAAAAATAATTTTAAAAAGGGAAAAGCAAAACAGTAGGTTTTAAGCAATGGTAAGTTTTCTCTACAGCTGTTCCAGGATCTCAGTGGAATAATTGCTCAGCTTGCAACTTAATGTCTCCTTCCCATGAACTGTCTTGCCTAGAGGAAGTTATTGATACCACATGAATATTTAAGAAGAAAAATCATTGCCCCTGGGTATTACAGGAATTACTTACTAGACCTCCACTGACCGTAATAGGAGATGAAATGGCTAGTTACCAAGTAGATACATATATTTGAATACCCAAATGTATTTGCAATTTGTAAGTGAAATGCATGAATCCAAGGGTTCATATCAATTGTACAACCCTAACTCCTTTACTAGTTGAGGTTTTTAGAGGAAATTTTATCTGGCATTCAGCTGCTGACTGAAATGGGAGCTGATTTTCTGTAGCCGTGGGTCCTATGTTCTGTCTTCCAGACTTACATAGGGGTCCCAAACATCCTCAGCATCTTAAATTGAACTAAACATTTATTGCTAAGCAACTAAGGTGAATCCTTTTTTTCCCCCCCTTCCCTTCCCTTCCCTTCCCTTCCCTTCCCTT
>VWZG01005854.1:5469-21730 GCA_013396735.1 Grallaria varia | reverse complement strand
TTTTTTTTTAGATTAAATGTTAGGAGTGGGTTTTTTGACTATGAAAAAATGTTTTAAGTCCCATAATAAAGTCAGGCCATCATACAAAATGTCCATTTGTTTCATCTAAACGCTTAAATACTTGGTTTGCCTTCAGCATGTGTCTGAATCCTCTAGTGCCAGCAAAAGATAACCTGCAAAATAAGTGAATAATTCACTAAAATGGAGTAAAGAAGCTCTTTGCAATTTCCACCAAAAGGGAAGTAAAATTCCCAATTTAATTTCCAGTTAATTCCTCCTTAGTGGGATATCTGTATACTTTCAGGAACATAAACATAAAGACACTTTAATATGATTAATTCTACTTCATTCCCTTGGATGTCTTTCCCGAGAAAAATACGTGGCATATGGTTTAAAATGTAATTTTCTTCCCAACTCTTTAAAGATAATCATTGCCCATACATATGTGCCCACACTCACATTGTTACACATACAGAACTGGTGTCTTTTCTTCACCTCTGCTAATGCAAAAATAATAGATTTTTTTGGGGGGTTATGTTCAAGATGTTAACCCATCACTTCCAAAGCATGCCAGAGAGGACAACAGGCCAAGTAGCAGAATATAATCAAAACCAAAGTTCAGTGCTAAAACACTTCCAATGCTAAATGCAGGAATTTCACGTAATGCTTCATAACCCACAGACCAAATGCTAGTTTCTGCAAAGTAAAGTGAGTTTGTTCATTCTACATAGAACCTGATTTTAAATGTCTTCTAAGTTTCATAGTGTACCCTAGTGGCCCCAAAGTATGCAATACATACATATTGCTGTATGAGTGAGTGAGCATAGGGAAAAATTTGAAGGTAGGTAGCACACAGGAACAATGCAGAGCATGGAGAAACACACCACAATAGTATTATTTGTACCCTCTCATAGGTAGTAGTTTCCAGAACAAGGTATATTTAGGACTCTATATTTTTCTGAACCTTGAAGTTGCATTTTGCTCTCTAGTGAGTTAGAATTTTCCAAAAAAAGTGGAAGAACAAACTAACAATTAAACTTCATGGATAATAATGGACCTAGATCTATTATTTTAGGACCATAAATATACTTAAAGGAATCTGAGATGTTATATCATCCATCTGCTTGGTTTTTATCTGATAGAGACATGATTAAGTCCATACCATATTAAATACTTAACTGAAAAAAGCCAGTTGAAAAAGAGAGGCCTTCTTTTTGGGAGTAAATAATCTCACCTCAGATGTAAGTTATTGTGGTAGTTTTAAATTTTAGGCTTTGGCTAGATTTGTTGTTTTTTAGGCCTTCCTGGGAAATGAGTCAGGTGACACACATTGACCAATAAGAGGTATTCCCTATTATCTCACATCACGTGGGATATAAAAAGAGTGAGGGAGGAAGTTCTGGGTCATGCTGTCTTCAGACACTCTTCTTTTGGTCAGTCCCTTCAGTGCAGTCTCTCCTCCGGCTGGGTCAGTCTTTCGTCAGGCAATCTCACTTCTGGTGATGTGGGAGAAGGATCGCAGCTCGGGGCTGGACGCTTCTGTATTTGGGTAATACAGTGTCTTCCTTGGGTGTATATAGTGCATATATAGTACTGTTTGAGTTACCTCTCTTTTTCCCTGTACATATGTATTTACCTGGTTTTCTTTTGTGCTTATGGTACTAAGTTCCCTTTTTCTCCTCTGTAAATAAATGTGTATATATATATATATATATATTCCCCTTACAGTCTGAAGTTTTTAAGGTTTCTTTCCTTCCCCTTGGCTTTGTCGCTGGTTTTCTCCCCTTTGGGAGGGGGGTTGGAGCTGGAAAAACCTGTGCTGGTCCTGGGAAGCTCCCTGCAGTTGTCTTGTTTTGGTTTTGCTCAGGATCAAACTTCTACAGTTATCTTCAGGAACAACCTCTCCCACTCATCCATATATGAAAGAAGTACAGTTTTATAATTTAGAATGAGGCCCTCATTTTAAAAGTTAAGTTATGTGTCTTAGTTTAAGTTAAAAAATAATTTGTTCATGTAAAAATAGATATATACTTGTGTATATGCATGATGTAAATCTATAAATATATGCGTACACAAAAGGCCTTTGAGATATTTCTGTATATAAAGAGTATTTTAGTCTAAACATGTATGTTTCCATATGTTTATACATTTAACACACACAGAGAATTATCTGTATCTAATGTTTATTTCCTCTGGGCATCTCTTTTTTTAGTTCTCATTTGACCACACAAGCTTTCAGACTTATATAACTGTTCTGTATTTTCTTTCTTTGAAATACAACATATCAGTCACGTTTTAAGATATACTGACTATAAAGCAAAATATATGCTGGTATTCCCATGAAGAACAGCAAAACAGTGAAAAGGATTCAAAAGGTTAATTCAAAGGTGAAGACACAGAAAACTTGTAGAACGTAACGGTGCTGTATGGCAGCACTGGGCCTCAGAGCAAAAGGCAAAGGCAAGGCTTTCATTTGTTCCTCAGGCTGCCCCATTGGCTGCCAAAGCCTTGCAGCACATCTGTGTGCATTCTCTCTCTTGTGCCTGGGGAATAACCTACTGTAGAATGCATGCATAGAAACATCCCAACACTCTGTCTGGAAAAGGTGCCTCATTCCAGGCAGGAAAGCTTCCTTAGTGAAAATTAACTGCCTCCTCGGTAGCAATATCTTCCTGAAAAGAGCTATTTACTCCTATACTGAACATTAAATCTCTAGTTTATTTATGGGTTAATAGAGCTTTTCCAACAAAACCTCTTGAGGTAGAAATATTCTGTTCAGATCGTGTTTACAACTAATTGTGAATATTTTAAGCTTCCTTGTTAATATTTCAACCAAGATTGTTGCCTCCTTTAAAGATGTGGAAAATTTCAAGGCTTTAAGCTTTAATAGGAGAAGCAAATGCAAGCAGAAATCAGATACGTGCTTTTATGCCGATGTTCCTATATGCTCCAGAAAGTAGCACATATTCTAAGACAACATTTCAATGCAGAAAACAGAATCTGTCTGAGTGTCTCAAAAAGTATTTCATCGATTAAGCAGTCCTTAGAAGCCTCACTGTTGCGAGAATGGAATAAATAATAAATATAATAAGAGATATAACTATTGGATGGATACTGAAAAAAAAAATTTGTTCTTTTGGAAGTAAGTTCTTAATGAAAATTAGAAGAAAGTAAGGACAGAGTACACCTAATTGGATTTTTAAAACTGCCGCTGTTTTTACCTTTTTATTGTTCTAGTTAGAAAATTTAGATAGTTTTCTTCTACAAAAAGTTATATTTTAAGAAGTTAGATATTCATAACAGGACTAGCCACTTCAGGCTATATTTACAGTCAAACAGAAATGAGGATCCTAATATATGTCATTAAGACTAACTGTAATATTTTTGCAGGTGCATATTTCTCTGCCTTGACTATAAACAGCCTAAAATAGATTTTCTTTATTTTTAGCTTAGTCTTCTGATCAGCCATTAGTGACTGCAAATACTAGGAAATATAGGAGGAAAAAAAAAGAGTGAGATTGGGTGAATATAATGGGGAGGGAAAAGCTTTGTGGAGGCAAACACAGCAGAGAAATAGAAAGATTTGATATATAGGAAAAAGAGGTTGCTATAAGGACATGACAAAAGAAATGTTGGATTTGTATTTTCTTTGTCTTCTTTTGGTGTGTTATTCCCTGTCATCTCTCTCATACTGACATTTTTTACTGGTGCTTATATGAGAAGGTGACAAGAAGATGAAATGTTTCATAGTGTTCAATAAGACTCAAAGCTCAAAATGTTCATATCTGTTGAAAGTGCCAAACTCATCAAATTCACCATTTGGGACAAAACATCTGAAACATACTTTCACAAAAACCTTCAACAGCACATGAATTTTTTTTTTCTTTTAATAGACAATTCTAAAATTCAACTATACTGTGTTTGTTTATAACCTGTCCTAAATATACCTCAATTTCTATGACCAGTAACTCAGTATGTTTTGTCTTCAAGAGATGCAAGACATTAGTCTTTGGCAAAGTAGGGAAACCTACTGTATTTCATATTGTGAAAAGTTTTAAGTTCAGAAACTAAAAAAAAAAAAAAATAAAAAAATTTACATTTTGCATCAGGTAAATATAAAAAAGTTAATCTTGAAAAATCTCCAGCTTCCAGCTGCAGAGACTTCGATGTTTCACCTCTACTATTTCACATGAATTACAGAAACACCTTCTATAATGACAGACCAATTAAACTAATTTTGTTGAATCACAGTGAGATTTTCTATCCCAAAATAACTAAAATTCTGCTTTAGACAAGGTGTATGATGTATACCAATGAATCAAAAGGAGAAAATGAAAGGAGGACATTATACCCTCAATCTTTCAGTAGAAAGCGCCTCAATTCTAAGCAAACAGAAAAAGAGACTCAAAAGTGTTTCAAGCTCTTCTCTTTTTTCCTTCACTGGACACTGATTTAGCTCCAGTGAAAGTATAATTGAAATAATGAGTGAAATTATCATTCCCTGAAATTATCTTTCTAAAGACTGTTATGATCATATTTTATCAAAATCACTGAATCGTTATCCATCCCTCTTTACTTGTCACCGCTTTCACTTGTGCTAGTTCAGCTCTTCTTTTGTCAGGACTTGAGTCAGGCTCTCTCCTGTCTAAGGGTTTATCTCTGTGCACTCAGTCTCAGCATCCTGGCATAACAAAGGTGGCAAATCTTGGTTTAGACTGCTATGAAGAAAAGATCAGAAAAAGCTTCCTCCCATCAAGTTCCTTCCTCTTGCAAGTACATGTAAGATCAGGCCCTCACTCATGGTCTTTGATTTAGGGGCACGCATGTTTTGGCTTGTTTGTGTGTGTTGCTCAGTTTAAAAGGGTTCACCATAAATCCTCCCCATTGTCCATAGAGATGACAGAAAGTGGTCATGATTTCAGAATCCATGCCTTATCTATTGGATGTTTTTTTTTAAACGTATCTTTTCCCCATTTCTAGAAAACTCATCAAAATATAGACTGATTTCTTGCTGTTTGCCTAATAGCCTAAATTATATTATGAGTTGTTCCCAAAGTTCCTTTTTCTGTCATCATCTTGAAACATGAACAAAATAATTTTAAACAGTGTGTCCTCTTTCATGACAAAATGCTGTGTATGTTACTATATGCAAACCATACAAAAATAAAAAGATTGCAGCTGTATCTGGGATAGATTCATTTTAGAAGCATATGAGTATCTACAGTTAGATCCTGTGCTATTCCCAGAAGGCTTGGGGAAGGAAGTAGGCATTGACTGAAGTGATTCACCTGACTTATTTTACGTATCTACTTTAAGGTGAGAAGCATATCCTAAATATGATTTTTTTTTTTCCTGCTTATAAAAGGAACCCAGAGTGAAGCTCAAAAATAGACCTCAAAAGTCAATTCAATAGCCTAGCAAGGCAGTAATAAACTGAGATGTCCTATGGTAATCTGACTTGGTCTTTACCAACAATTCCAGAAAGAATTGTCTCCCATGTATCTTGTGTAATGTCTGTCATTCCCATGTGGATGCTCAGATTATTGAGGACAACTCAAATACCCTTCTATGCTTACAATTAGGCAAGTGTATCCAGCTCAAGATGTCTGATTTCCCATTATAGCTCATGTAATTCTGTTTAGTTGTCCACAAGGTTTCTGGTGCCATATAAGATGCCTTAAATTTGCCTCAACTTGTCATTTGTAAATAGGACACGAGTTTGCCATTGATCAAATTGCATTTCCCACCATCCCGTCTGCCTTGGATTCATGAAGTCATCTCAAATGCTTGAAAGTACTGCTGTTTAGGCAGCCCCTTAGCCATATCTATTGGAAGTTTCAATCCTAAATTAAGATGCAGACTATTACATTCAGATACCTAAAGTGTGAAACCTGGACATGAACGCTACCCTTAACGTAAACCAGAATTGATCTAATCTTCATGCTCACCTAGTATTTTAGATGTGGGTTTTACTGTTGTGTAAGCGCCTCCTAATCTTTCTTTCACTCATCTTCCCTTCTTTCCAAATCGTGTGATATTAGTGGGAACAGAAAGTTAGTTCAATTTAAGAAAGGCTTTTGCCCTCGAATGTCTGTAATTTTTTTCTATCTTACTAGAAGAATATGTTTACTATGTATAGTTCCTTGATCAAGTCCAGAGGAGAACTTTAGGCTTCACTGAATCTGAATAATTCTTCAGAGCCAAATTATCATATATAAACCAGAAATGTTCATTATTGCTGGCAAAGAAAGCTAGTAAGGGTTTTATAACAAGAAAACTACAACTGTAAATAGGAAGAAAGAACTACGAGTTTATGCTAAAATATGGAATAATTCCTGTATGCAAACAGGAGTAGCTTGGCATTATAACAGAAAGGCAAAACACTCGAGTCTGGGCTTATTTTGTAAAATTAGTATACAGAAAAAGAGGGAGAAGTTATTACCTGGTGATAGAAATAGTACAAGCAGCTTCAGAAGTTGGATAAGCTTCAAAATAATAGCCCAAAATGGCAAGATGTCCTTCTGTTGAATTAAGCTGAGATAATAAAAGGCCCTTATGGTTAGCTGTCCAACAAAATGTTTAGCAGAAATGAAAGATACTGCAAGAAAGCAGAATGTTTTGCAATGATATTGCAATGCTCCTCTCATGAAAAAGAGCATAATACATGAGACATTTATAGACTAAGTAATCTGCTACTAGATATCTGATATTTCCATGTTAAAAAAATGAGATTTTACTATAATACTAACTTTAATTCTGAAAATATTATTTCAAAATATCGGTAGTAGGAAAACATAATTTCAATACTCGCTGAAGAGAAGATTATAACATGCCTGTGCTTTATAAACATTGAGCAAACAGGAAAATGGTGAAAAAGAGATCCTGAGACATCATAGATATTTCAACATGTAAACATTTTCATGAGGTACAAGGTTTATATATATTTTTCCTGAAAGGATTGTAAATTTGACAAGAAAAATGTAAACAAATCAAAAGTGTTGCATTTATTGGTAATATGATTCAGGAAGAACGGTATAAGAAAGTAATTTATTTCAGGCTTTACAAACAGCAATAGCTGGATTTCCCAGTTAACCTGGAAAAAAGAAAATGTAAATGTTTTGAAGAAATGTAACCCAAAGAAACAACAACTGTTGTAAAAAGAAAGACTTTTTTTCATTCAGAGAATAAAATACAAAGTATTTCAGGTACAGTTAATTTGTTGGGTTTTTTCGTTATTGTGCTTTGTGGTTTTGATTGGGTTACAAGATTCATCTACATGCAAAATTAGGATCTGTGAACATGAGACATTTAAAATTAACTTTGCAAATCTATAAATCTACTTCATATGTTTCAACATTTACTAAAAATTCTACAATTATTTCAAAATTTGTATGTGTTTTTTAGTACATTTATTAGGTTTATTTTAGAAAAAAAAATTAAACTGCCCCTAAATACCTCACGTTTCCTTGTATTCAGCAATGTCTTATCTTAAGTTCTTTGCCAAATTCTTTCAGAGGCCAATTTCTGTAATGAGTTCTTTCTTGCATAATAAATAAATAAGCAAATAAATAAAGCAAGCTTTCTGCATGATAAGAATGTACCTAGTACTTGCCAAATAAAAATTAGTGGACTAGTTCAAACTGGTAGCCTTAGTTAATTCTGTATAGAATGTAGAGAGAAAGTGGCATATGCAGTGTGATTCATTTAATCCTAGAATTGATTTCTACTACCTGAATCATGTTGCCTTTTAAAGATGTCACCTCTGATCAAAAATCTTATTTTTACAATTAGTTTAGACTAGACATCTACTTTCAGACAGTTGAAATTAGATGTGAGAAATCTCCCACTGCACTAAAGTGGTCTGAATTAATCTTTGTTAACTAAGATACTGTAATAAGCAGGATAAGTTTGAATAATTTTATCCAAAACCAATTAATTTGCACTTAAATTTTAATACATTACTCTCTTTAAAGGAAGAGCCAAAGTTCTTAATATGTGCAATGGACATAGAGGTACCCTTGAAGTGCCACAACTTCACAATTTAGGATCTGGTTTTCTCATCAGATCTTCAAAAGCAACTACCTTACTGCTCTGAGGACTAGATCCAGCTGACAACATAACAAAATTCTTCATGGCACTTTGACCTCAGCCTATGATACTGATGTTTCTTACAAGTCCCGGGTATCTCGTAGGTCCACCAAAATGAGTTAAATTTGCTTAAGATGGGTCCTGGGTGTCTAAGAGTAAAGCACAAATTAGATACCTCAATAAGTTGAACTGGAATTCTCTGCATTATCACACCCTCTCTCTGTAGTATATGAATGCATGTCTTCCTGCCACTGAACAAAATGATCACAAAACCAAGGAGAAGCAAAATTCTTGGACAATAGTATTATTTTCTCACTAGTTTTCTGATAATGTATCTCACTTACAATTCTTACTTCTCTTCATTCCTCAATGGTTCTTCAGGGCTAATGTACATATATTGAGACAGATTTACAGCTTTTAAATCAAAAACAGACTAGTAGAAGTGATATCTGTTTTTATAAAGCTAGTACAAACTGTGGAATTGCACTAATTTATTCCTGTATCAAACATCTGTCTCAGATTGACCTCAGTTGCCATTTAGGCTCCAGGTTTATGCATGTGTAATGGAAGTTGCTGCATGCATCTGCAGCTGTAAAAAACGTACACTCTGTATCTAGTTTGGATTTATCTACTTCCAGATTTTAAGACTAAGACACTGTTTGTGTGGGTTTCTTTTAGAGCAAAAGGCAGACAATCTAGTGTCAAGCAGTAAGCAAAAATATATATATGATTTTTTTTTCCTTTAGTTTTCATTGATACAGCTTTCCTTTGGGCTTTCTAGTTCCCTGTACTTCTAGGCAGAATTTGTGGGAGTAAAGTGCAGAAAGAAAGAGTTAGTGTTCACTTAACTCAGCTGAACGTGCATAAGTACATTGGTTCAGATGGGCATGCACCCAAGGGTGTTAAAAGAGCTGACTGATGTCATTATAAGGTTGCTGTCCAGGACACGGCAGTCAGAGGTTTCACATGACTTAAAAATCTTAGATGTCATGCTCATCTTAAAGAAAGAGGTTCCTACAGAGAACTACAGACCTGACAATTCGCACAGATTTATTGACACTGTCATTTCAGAACCATTTCTAGATACATGAAGGACAAGAGGATGATTTGGAGCTGACAGCATGGGTTTACCAGGGCAAAATGCTCGATTAAACTTCTTGTTTTCTATGATGAAGTGACTAGTGTTATGGACCAGTGTATGTCATACACTTTGACTTTACCAGGGCCTTTGGCACAGACTCCCATAGTCTTCTATGAGAAAATTAGTGGAAGATAAGTAGATAATAAAGTAAGATGAATAACCACTGGGGTCCTGTGCTCAAAGACTTGTGATCAGTGGTGTATAGTAAATCTTTATACTAGTAACTAATGACATTAGTGACTATTAAGACTAGAAACTAGTGGAGTTCCTCAGGGATTAGCAGTGTAACTAGTACTGCCTAATGCCTTCACTAACAAGCTGGATAATGGGACAGAGCAGACTCTTAGCAAGTTTGCTTATGTCAAGTTAGTAGTGGGAGAGCTCGGTATTGAAGAAGGTAGGGCTGTTATTCAGTGAGCTGGACAGACTGAAGAAATGAACAGACATAAATCCTATCAAGTTCAACTCACTCAATGCAAAGTTCTGCCTCTAGTAAGGAATAAACTCATGTGCTAATATAGGCCAGCAGCTGGCCAGATGGAAAGCAGCATTGCAGAGAAGGACCTAGGGATCCTGGTGGACAACAAGTTGAAGATGATTCAGCAGCATTCCCTTGCAGCAAGTAAGGCCAACAGCTCCCTGGGATGCCTTAGGAAGAGCCTTGCCAGCAGATCAAGGAAAGTGATATTTCTACCAGCGCTGGTAAGGCCATGTCTGGAGGGCTGTATCCAGTTCTGGGCTCTCCAGTACAAGAGGAACATTGACAAGATGGTCAGAAGCTGGAGAACAAGTTATATGCACAAAGGCCTTAGGGAACTGCATTAATTCAGCTGAGTGGAAGCTCATAGGACACTTTAGTACTGTTTGCAACTATCTCATTGGAATATACAGAGATGATGAAGACAGACTCTTTTTGGAAGATCACAGTGATATGATAAGAGTCAATAGACACAAAACAGAATATGGGAAATTCAAATTAACTATTAGGAAACTATTTTTTTACCATGAGGTAGTCAAACATTAGAAGAGGTTTCCTAGAGAGGATATGAAATCTCCATTCTTGGAAGTTTTCAAGATTCATCTGGATACAACCATGGGCAGCCTGACCTGAATACATCTGTTCTGAGCATGTGTTGAACTGCGGGGTCCCTTTCTTTGTGAATTATGGTACTGCAATTACATGACTTTTGTGCTGAAGAGTTGTCAGCTACTATTTTCTGTATTTGGAAACTTCTGGTTTGCTGTCATCTGTTTTCTTGACCATATTAATCTTCCAGTTATGTTAAATGGTCTAGTAATGTAAGCAAGTAAACAGTAGAAATAATTTAATTATTTTTATCCCTTTCTGATTATTTTCATATCCTTCTGAAGCACAGATAAACTGTTGTCATTACCTACAGTCTTAATGAGATTGTGATTTTCTGTCTAGTAACTTCATTGGATTTGTAATTACAGCTAAGGATCTGTACTCTGTCACTGGTTTTGTACAAAAGATGTATAATGAAAAGTTTTCATATTTATATTTTTCTAGTTTTCATCTAATAATAAATAATCACTAATACAATTAAATGTAGAAATTTTGCTTTTACTAGAGGAAAAAATTGTTCTGCAGGAAGGTTTTTAATGTAAATATTACTTGAAAAAAATTCAATCTTTAATGCATTTTTGGCCATTCTTTTTAGTTATTTCCTCAACTTTTGGAAGAAAATATTCTGATATTTAATAGAATCTGTCAGCACAGACTCTAAGAAAAATCTTAATTAACATGTTTATCATAAGTACTAAATTATTTCATGGGAGATGAAACTAATCAATACAGTTATGGCACCACCTCAGCGATATATAGAACTGTTGGCTCCATAAATAAAGAGGCAGGCATGGATTCCAAATCATCTAGAATGATGACCTTATTTAACAAAGATAATCTCTTTAATCAGGAGATGGGAAGATTTGTTTTTATTAATTACTTGTGGTTTCCTTAATTAATTTTATATATGTGAACAAAGCTTTGAGTGCTAATGATGCGTGTGATTGGTACAGTACAAAGCAAAACATTACCTGTACTTCAAACTTTCATGCTCACCCACTGTCCACTTCCTGATCTTGGCTGGGTGTCCTGTAACACGCTTCAGCTACAAAGTGCCCTCCTCTCTGATTTTGACACCCCAGCTTTCAGCCATCTTGTCGTCCCATCCCATATGGGACCTTCCTACAGAGAAACTGCTCCTTCATGCTGAAGACAAAACCCTCTGCACCACCTTCTCTGCCTGTCATTCCCAAAAACCTTTATGTGTCCACTGCACCATTCCAGTTCCACCAAGTCTTACCTCATACAACAACATTCCAGTTGTGGAACAATATGACATTCTGGTTCCTCCCACTTGTTTCCCAAACTGTGCACATTTTCACATATATCAGTTTATTCCATTGTTCCACTCTGTTTCTGAGGTCTCTTTTTTCCTTCTGCCATTGATCTTTCATTTTCCATGTGTTTCCACCATTTCCACACTTGACTTGTAACCTCTATCTGCTTTTCCTCCTAGTTTAGGAATCTGTCCGCCAATATGGGAAGTTTGCTGGATCTTGTCTTTGACCACTTTTATATTTCTTCAAGCTGTTAGATGTTTTCTTTATTTTTGTCACTCAGTTCTGTGAACTAGTAAGACTCTTTGAAGAAACTAAATGGCTTATCTTTTTCCCTTTTACAGCTCTCCAATCCTTTGTCATTTCATTCTTGAATCAGTCCCTTTAGAGAACTGCTAACACTTCTTGAATAACTTCATTGTTAAGGCATCTTCACTGTGCAGAAATTGGTTTTTCTCAGTAGGGACTTGCTTATTTTTCAGTGTATTTGCATTTGAATAGAAGCAGCATTCATTCAACAATCATTTACTGTGAGATCTGTGTTAGCTTTTTTAGGATTTCAACTAAATATTGAGATAGAAAAGCAACAGACAAACGAGAGTCTCAAATGCTGCTGACAGCACAGCATGTCAGTTAGAAAATGGAAATGGCAACTTGATTGAGAAACACACAGAGTTTGTAACCTCAGCCATGATTAATAAATCATGTAGACAGATTCTTCAGCTTGTCCTAGAATTTTTTACCTTTCCGTCATAAATCCATTTAAGTAGTAAGAACAAGATGTTCTGCTCCTTTCTTTTCTATAATGCAAGAGAAAAGTAATTGGAAGAAGATTTAGGTGTATCATCAGATGATATATAAGCAAACCATGTGTCAATAGGACAGTGGTGATCATTAATCTCTGTAGCACCTTCTGAACCATCTACTAGATTATACAGAGAAGAATAAAACAAGATCAGTAATATCTTTCATAATATCTCCTCTTTTCAAAGAGAGCCATTTTTAGTCTGAACATAAAATATAAGCCAGTTAAAATATAGGTTTTAATCAATACAGAATGCAGTATTAGGGAAATTATACTTAAAGGTAAGCCACTACAAATACTTATTTCGTCTCTGGTTAATTTAAGACTTGATATGGTAGAGCCAGTGGCCAATATAACTGTGGCAGAAAATCGTACGTGAACATTACAGTGACCAGGACTGCATGTTGACACAAAGAAGATTTAATTTCAGATCTCTTTGATGCTTACACTGCTTATGTACAAACACTTACATTCTACTTTAAAGACTGTAAAATAACTCCACTGAAGTAAGGATAACAAAACAAAAGAAAAAACCAAAAACAACAACAACAACAACAACAAAAACAGGAAAGAAATTTGAATTTTAGTGATTTCTCAGAGGTCTACATAGAAGCATGCAAATTCATTAAGAGTGTTCTATTAAAGCAGGATATTTCATTAACTATAATCTAATAGGAGATAATTGATGATATCTTACACAGTTTCTCTATTTTCCTGATGGATAAGTCTAACAGTTTGGACATTAAAATGTTCGAGGTTAGAGTCGCTTAGAGGAGAGATGGGAAAAATTAGAGAGAGAAAGACTGAAGGAAAGAAGGCTGAAGGAAAGGAGAAACAGATTGTAAAAAATTTTTTAAAAAAATAGATGCTTCTTTCCATGTAGATCTTAGACAAGGAGAGTGGTATCATAATCCACCATAACAAAGCAAGTTTGAGATACAACTCAATCAAGGACTCAGAGAAATATCTGGCAGCAGCCATGAATGTAAGAAGGACACTAGAGTCACACAGGACAAGTTCTAGGACTACGTCCTCATCTTTGGACTTGGGACAAAATCAGCACTCTTATTAGGGCCATGGTCAACACGGACCCATCCTTATCAAAAGTATGAGCCTACACAAGTGCCCTTGCCGTGACATTTGTCCACAAGGAAAGGTGTGTGGGAACATGACTGCCCTGGAGTAGCCAGATGTCACAATGTCACAACAAATGAGGCATTTGCTGTGTGGTGTGGGGAAAGGTGTTAAAACTGCTGAAAGCCATGAATTATCTCTGGTACTTCAGTGCCATAGCTGCCCCTATGGCAACAGCAGACACCATTTGCACCACTGGTGCTGAGGGGACATTATTAAAAAGCTCTGACTGCAACTCAAGTACTAATGTTCATGTCAAAAACTGTATTAATCTGTAAGAAAAGCAATTCCAAAAATGAAGCTTCTTGAATTGCAGAAATGTGAAATATAAATAATTAAACGTAACAGTTACCAGAACTCCAAAGCTTTACAGAAAATGAGATGGAAAATTTTGTTCTTCATGAGGAAATAAAGCAGAATATATTAGAATACGAGAAAGAGCTTTACTTGCTTTAACCAGATGTTTTCAAATAAATGTTGGGGATATTTAGTTGCTTACAGGCAGCATTCTATTGTCTTACTTAAATAATTTATGAATATATGCTTTCTCATTAACAAATAAATAATATAAATTCTGAAACTGTTAAATAGTTGCAAAATTAACCTTCAAAGTTATTGATACTGGAATAAAAATGGTTATGGAAAAACTATTTTCAAAAATCAGAACATTACATAATTCAAGAAACGGCAGTATTAATCCACTGAAAGACAAATATACAAGTATATATTAACAAAAGATCACATATCTTTTAAAAATCTACAGTATTAAAAGAAATAAAGTTATAACTTCAGTTTTCTCAGTCAGGACAAACTGGAAAAATTTTATTAATCTCTTAACTACAGAGGAAGTTTGGAATATCCCAACATCTCCTGAGGGCTCAGAAAGTTAAAGGTCAGCTCTTTTACCAAAAAAACCCCAACACCCCTCCACACAAGAAACCCTCCAATAATCCCCACAAAAAATCATACTAGTCCTTATTTTTAATCCATTCTGTTGATGTTCAAAAGCATGAATGTAACTACCAAAATTATAACACTAAAAATATTTGTTAGTGAGTCATGCCAGGCACGTTTCTGGCAGCACACAAAACTCCTATCTGTTGTTCTAAAAAGACACTGATATTTTGTGATAGTTAATGGCAAAAAATATAGCAATTTGTGTCAATATAATTAATATAGTAGGATCTAATTATTACTGACTTATCTTGAACTCTTCCTATTTCTGCAGTTGTCAAGAACTGAGGATGAATGTGAAAAACAGATACAGTAATTTTAACTATTAGGATGAACAATGTCAGAAGTACAAAGAACTTTTTGTATAGCAGAGATAATGCAAATGTCCAATGACAAAAAAGTGAAGACCTTGGATTTTTAACCTGTAAAGTTATATTGAAGTGTTAGAAATAAAAAAATAAAAAGCTGTTTAAATTGCTTTAATTATAGTCCATTAAATTTTCCTCCTTTCTCACATTTTACTGCCCTTCTTTTTCTCTCTTTCTTTATAGATTCAGGCTGACTTCTGTTTGCTTGTTTAGGAAGGTTGTACACATTTGTGTATATGTGCATAGCATACTCTAGACCTCCTGTGTTAATCCTAAATGCACTAATTATACAAAATTCTTATCTGACTAACACACACTGAAAACATTTGTCTTTTGGATTAGCAGTGGTTTAATACTGATAAACAGAAACTCTTCCAAGAGTCATTGAATTCCATACTTTAATTACATTTCACTATATTGTTTGCCAGATATGCTAGAAGGATCCTTTCTGAGGCAAGAAAACTGTTTAGGAAACAGGCTATTTCTGACAGAGTTTTAAGGCTGTGCAGAAGATGATGATCTGAAAGATATTTGTGTGGGGTTTTTTTTAATATATCAATAAGTAATTATCAATGATTAGGGGGTAGGAAATTGCTTAGACCTAAATTCACTGACTAAAGACTTTTGAATGACTTTGTGAATGTGGATTTTCATGACTGCACACGTTGTTGCCATCTTGTCATATTTCTCAGCACAGGAAGAAATCAAAGGGCTGACAATGACAAAATCTCTTAGTATCACCAAAATTATTCATTTATTTCCACCTCTTCCTTATTTACAGGTTTGCTCTCTATGTAACATTAGGCTTACAATCTATTTCTGACATTGCAAGTGTTCATATACTAACAAACCTTTATAAATACTATATCTAAAGTTCTGACTTTGCATCATAAATAATGGTGAGAAGGAAGGATTATGAGAGCTATGAGAGTACTTTTTCATGTAATGTGGGGAAGGAGGAACAGGAAAAAGAAAGACTAATATTTACTACCTGTATTCCAAGTATTTAAATACATTGTCTAATCTGAAAAGGTGTTCAAGACAGGAATTTGCTGCTCTTTCTTTAATTACTGGCAGTTCAAAAGTCTTTTTTGGAATTGCAATTGCAGAAGGTTAAACTTTAAAAAAAAAAAAACAACAAAAAACCCCACAACAAACCAAACCAAACCAAATCCCAGAAATGGATGCTGGCAAATGTTGCATAGAGAAGTAGTTTGGGAAGAATGCATTATGGTATTAAAAAAATTGATCAAAAAAAAAGCCTGAAACATGAAAGTTGATGTTGTTGGTAATATACCTCCATACCTCCATTCAGGTTTCTCTTGAAATAAGTTAGAGTAAGAAAAACTCACCACATCTACAATTTCTCTAAGCAATGTTTTCCATGTACTTAACTTTCCATGCACT
>VWZG01005853.1:86398-118830 GCA_013396735.1 Grallaria varia | reverse complement strand
CCTTCCCAACATCCCACCCAGCCCTGCCCTCTGGCAGTGGGAAGCCATTCCCTGTGTCCTGTCCCTCCATGCCTTGTCCCCAGTCCCTCTCCAGCTCTCCTGGAGCCCCTTTAGGCACTGGCAGGGGCTCTCAGGTCTCCCCAAACCCAAAACATATCAATTAATAAATCAGAAATGCCCTCAATCAATCACTTTCAGTCTCCTGTTTGCTGACTGAAGCACAGGGGTTTTGTGCAGGGCCTGTGCAGGACGTGGTGCACTCAAAGGACAGTCACTGCCCACCAAAGGGGCACATCTGCTTCCCACCCAGCACATCCCAGCAGCAGCAGCAGCTCACAAACATCACCATGGATCACCTGCCCATTCCAGCTGGGAACAAGACATCACTACCCTCAGCATTCCCATGGCGTGGCACAGAGGAAGCAACAGGCAGCTGGTCAAGGCCAGCAGAAGGGATGGAGTTTAACTGCAGGTACCAATGGGAAAGGTGTGAAGGAACCCGGAGGAGCAGGGGTCACACATCTGTCCCAAACCCCCCCAGCTGGATGGCTGTGGAGCCAGCCAAGGAGTGTTGGGAAGAACCCACCGTGAGGAGGACCAGGATGTGGCTGCAGAAGGGGCCACATGGAGGGAGGGCAGCACTTTCTGGGACAAACACCCTTGTCCTGGCTCCTGGAGATCAGCCCAGCCCAGCCCAGGGGCAGGGACGAGGGGGAGAAGTGGGGATGGCCTGGGGGGGGATCAACACCACGCAGGACCCCAAACCCTCCGACCCAACTCCAGGAAGGTCTGGGAGAGCAGACTGAGCATGAGAACTGATTTGCACAGAAAGTGAGAAACTCATCTCCAGGGTGGGGAAACTTCTCCATGCAAAGGTGCTCCCACAGATCCCAGGACACCCCACCAGCTGGATCTGAGCTGGAGCCAGAACTGAGGCCTCCCTTTCTTCCTCCCTCTCCCCTTCTCCCCTCACTCAAACCCACTGCCCTGTGTTTGTAGCAGGAGATCAGGGACAAATTCACACCAATTTCCACCCTAAGTGTGCAATTTAATAATAGAACTAAGTTTTCTGGGCCCTCTGACTTTTGCAGCTCCTGTTTGAACCTACAAATCCCTTCCCTTTTGAGATGGGACACCTAAGGATGGCCCAGCTTGAAAAGCCAAAAAGCTCTAAAAGCTCCCAGAATTCCAGAACAGTTTGGGTGGGAAGGGACATCCAAGCCCACCCAGTTCCACCCCCTGCCACAGACAGGGACACTTTTCAGCAGCCCAGGCTGCTCAGAGCCCCATCGTTCATCCTCACTCAGTGTCCTGAAATACCTGGCCATGAAAAGACCCATGAAAGGATTTATCAAAGGCTCTGTTATGAGAACCTGTAGGACTTGACACCACCCTGAGCTATTTAACACCCAAATTCCCAGCAAACACACACACATGCCCACGGAACGTCCCTCTGGCCTCCATACACAGACATTAAGAGCAATAAGAAGGTTTCTAAAACCCTCTCCAGCCCCTGGTGCTCTTCCCATCTGTTTGTTCAAAGGCCCTCAGGGCCACCAAATTCTCAGCGTAACTCAAGGAAGTAAATGTTGATTTACTGTGGAACATCTCCCATGACTCCGTGCCCTAAAGCCAAGGCTTGGAGTTATTTATTCTGTAAGTAAAACAAATTTACTGCAAGGTACAAAAGGAAAATTTACACTATTTCCTGAACCACTTTTTTGTGATCCCTCTGTGCTCTGCAGCTCCTGAGCCTGCTGCTGGTGCAGGGCACTGCTCACTCCCACGGGCTCCATATCTGGGGCTCTCCCACCCCATTCCTCACTGGAATTGTGGCTCAGCCAATGATTTCTGCTGTCTGGGAGGTTCCTCTGGACAAGCTGCACACACAACTGCAAAAGTGTCCCATTTTTAAAGGTCTTCATGGAGGGCAGTGAAAATGAAATCAGTGAAACCACAGAATGATTACGTTTGGAAAATACCTCCAGGATCACATCCCACCACGCTCCCCACTGAACTGTGCCCTCAAGTGCTACATCCATGTGTTTTTTTTAAGACTTCCAGGATGGTGACTTGTTAATTTAACTTGTCAAAATTTAACTTGACAAATGTGAATTTTCCCTACTACCCCCTCTAAACTTCTCCTGCTGCAACTCAAGGCTGTTTCCTCGTGCCCACATAATTCAACAGGCTCTTCTGAACCTCCCACAATAATCCTGCACTAATCTGGAGGTCAGAGGCAGCCCAGGGAATGTGACAGAGCACATGGAACCAGGGAAGGGAGGGAGGAGGGAAAACACAACTCAGTAACCACTGGCACCCAACCCAGGGGAAGCACAAAGTGAAATGACACCATCAAACAGAACTGGAAGGCAGGAGCGTGGGGATGTAAAGCCATGGAGGTGAAAAAGCCAGGATAACGCTGCCTAGGAGAGCACTAGCACAGAGCTGGCAGTGGGAGCAATAGGTGGGCATGCTGGGTATCTCCCTGGGATGTTACAGAACAGACACAGCCTGATGTTCTTTGAGTGTGTCTGTCCCACACTCAGCACTCCGAGCTCTGAAATTCCCCCTCCCCGGCTCCCAAAACATCCCTGGGACACCGTTTGGATACAAGGAAGGAGCAGCAGTTCCACCTGCTTGGCTGGTGCTTTTCAGCTGGTTGTTGGTCACCACCAACTTATCAAAGACAATGTTTTTAAGGGATCCCCGGATGGGTCAAGCTGGAAGGGCCCACAGTGGGTCATCTGGTGCCACCTCCTGCTCCAGCAGGGCCATCCCAGAGCACGTGGCACAGGATGGTGTCCAGAGGGCTCTGGAACCTCTCTCACTATGAACATATCAATATCTTTGTTCCAAGACACAGGAAATAATCCCAACATATAACAGTTATATTGATAGGAGCTCTGGCAAGAACATAAATTAATTCTTCATGAAGGGGAGCACCAGGGAAAGGGCACAACTCACATCTGGAGTTGTGAATCCACCTCCCCAGCACTCAGCACATTCCCTTCCTCCCACTGAACAGCTTTTTGGATTCACATCTCCCAGAGCAAACATGAATTAAAAACCCAACACACCAAATCATAAACCCCTTGATGATTCCAGTGCTGGGGGCAAAGTATCCATAAAGAATATATGGAAAATAGCAGGAGATGGCATTTGCACTTGTTTCATTAGAGGACAAAAATCATGGAATTGTTAAGGTTGGAAATCACCTTCAAGATCTTCAAGTGCAACCATTAAACCACCACTGCCTCCCCAAATGCCACACCCACATGTCATTGAACACTTCCAGGGACGGCAATTCCAGCAATTCCCTCTTTCCAGCACAGGTTGTGCCAGCACCAAAGGGAGATGAGCATGAGGGTCAGGAAGGTCCCACCAGGGCTGGACTGGGACCAGCCCCAGCTACAGCCACCCATGTCCCCACTGCTGCGAGCCAGGTACAAAAACCTGCTCAGGCAGACCCCGGAATTTCAGGTAAATCAGAATTAAAGCCCTAGAGAAGCTGCACTCCAGCCACAAATGAGAGTTCCAGGCGTGGTGAATCCCTTGTGCAGAACTTCTCACAGGGACTCAACAATCAGCTCTCAAGTCCTGCTGTAACACATCAAGAGTGACCAACCACAGAAACCTGCGACCACCCCCTCACCTCATTTAATTAGCATTTTACATTGAACGATAAAGGTGTGCTGGACCTTGAACCTCTGTGATAAGGACCTGCTAGAAAACTTTCACTCAATGACCTGATATGTAAATTATCTTCCTGGTGGCCTCTCACTGACCCTAATGAGCCATTTCCAAAGAGTCTGTAATTAATGGCACATCTTTAACAACCTTTCCCTGTTTGCTGCTTAGGTCTGGGTTGGACAGGACCTCAAAACCCCAGGTTTGGAACCAGATGGGCTTTAAGATCCCTTCCAAGCCAAACCATTCCATGGTTTCTGACCCTGCAGTGCTGCCAATACAGAAAGTTTTCCCCACTCCTGCTGTGACTGATGGTAAAAGAAATGACCCTGGAGAGCAATCAGCAAGTGTTCTGGTAAGGAGGTCTGAACAACAGGACACAAAATAAGTCTGTTCTTTCCCAAATCCTCCTTGTTCCCACCTCACCGTGGTGCTATGTGACCTTCTGTGTCACCGTGAGGAGTCACAGCAGCTCCCAGAATAACAATGTGCCCGCAGACCACATGGATGTGCCGGGAGAGGAGGACAAATGGAAGTGTTTAACCTCTGAACGCTGCAGTGCAGAAACTGCTGCTCAGAGATGCCCAGAGAGGTGAGTGCTGCTGGGGGGGTGTTTATTTCCACGGGAGAAGAACTGGAGAAGAGGCAGAAAAGAGCCACCAACAAGGTCACAGAAAATCTCTTATTTCAAGATATTCAAAGAAATCACCGGGTTTGTTCATCAAAAGGGAAAAAAACAAGAGGGAACGTTATAAACATGCAAAGCACTTTCACAAGGAGTGAAACTGCTTTAATCTCACAAAGAAAGGCATAGTAAGAAGGAGCAGTTGGAAGGAAAACCCAGGGAAACAGAATTATTTTTTTCCAAAAAGACAGACTAATAATCACTGGAATGCTCCTTTTCCACACAGCAAGAAAATGTGATGTCCAACAGCTCAGCCCAGCCCTCAACAGGACAGGTTGGGAGGAGCAGCAGAGCAGGAAGGGATGCTCCTCAGGAGGGGAAAGGCCAAAATTGCTTTAAATACCAAGTACATCTTTTAGGGAGACATCCCAAAGAGTGGATTCTGTTCATGTGGTGGCTCAGGGATTTGTAGGGTGCTCCAAGGTGTGGGAATTGTTAAAGGAGGACACACAGAATCAGACTGAGGGAAAACAAGAGGGCAACAGAGGTGAACAGAAGGTCTCTTCCAAGTTCAGGCCCCTTTTTGGGGAGGTGCCACCACGTGGGCTGGGTCAGTCCCACCAGACCAGCAGGACAGGACTCTACATGGCAAAGCTGGGATAAGGTGTGAAGGAGCAGGAGGCAAATGCAGGATGAGAGGAAACGGCCTCAAATTGCATCAGGAGCCATTTAGGTTGGAAAGTGGGAACAATTCCTACTCGGAAAAGGTGTGGAATGTTGGCACAGGTTGCCCGGGGTGGGGGCAGACTCAGCATCCCAGGAGTGTCCAAAGCCACGTGGATGTGGCACTTGGGGACACTGGGCAGGGGTGACCACGGGGGTGGTGCTGGCTGAGGGTTGGACACTGTGACCCTGGAGGTCTTGTGTGACCTGACCAACCCTCTGACTCCATGAAACACTGGGCAGGCTCTCTGAAACTTGCCACAAATTTATCCAAGGACTTCATGTCAAGCTCAAAAAGCCAAGAAAAAAACCAGGAATGATTTGGGTCCGTGGCTGGGAAGATCCACATCAGCCTCTCCTTGCATTCCAGTCTCCCTCCCGATCTGGGGCTGAAGGGGCAGCTGGAAACCAGGAGCTCCAAGGTCCACGAAGAGGCAGGAAATGGAAACAAAAAGCTCTGGGAGCACATGGATAACAGCACTGGCCATTCCCAGGAATGCTCAGGTGTGTGGGCAGAGGCAGGAAAGGGACAAAAAGAGGAAACAGCAACTTTCCAAAGAGAATCTGAATTTGTCAAAGTCTTATTTCATCCAGTTCTGTCTCCCCAACAAATCCCCAGGGGTGGGGATTCATTCCCAAAGGGTTTATCTATGCAATTCCTACTGACGCAGCCACTGAATCCCTGCACAGCATTCCAGAGGAAAACAGGGAGTGACAGACCCAGGGAAGGGGCAGAGAAAGGGCAGTCTCCGAGTGCTGGCTGTGAATAGTGGCTGCTGCAAACACCTTCCCTCCCACGGCAGGGGAGAGCTGCAGGAACACCAGGAACAAACAGCAAGGCATTGTCAAAGATGTGCCACTAATTACAGACTCGTTGGAAATGGCTCACTAAGGTCACTGAGAGGCCACCAGGAAGATAATTTAGATATCAGATCGTTGAGTGAAAGTCCTTATTGCAGAAGTTCAAGAGCCAAGACATCTTATTTTTCAATCTAAAGTGTTATTTTAAAAATCTTAATTTGTTTCTAAAATTTATTAAAAATTCAGAATCCACAGTAATAATGTTTCAACTTTATCTAAACTTGGAAATTTGCATTTCTAATAATGACCAATTTCTGTTTAACTCATTTTCAGCAAACCAGAAAGAAGCCTCCTTTAAAAACAGTACTAAAATAAAAGCTGCTCCCAAGTCTCGCTTTTCTAAAATGCATCTTTTTCGTCTAAAACATGTGATGTTTAATGATGTCATCAGACTAATGGCACAAGAACAACAAGGGGTGATAGCGGAGGAGGGATGCAAGAATTACGAGAGAAATGTAATTAGACTTGGAAAAGTTAATGAGAACTTGTGTATAATACATGAAAAAAGGCAGCAAAGACTGCAGGAAACACAAGAGCCATTTCCTCATACATTTTGCTGCTGACTGATTATAAAAGTAATTAACAGGGTGTTTGTCCAAAGCCCCCACCTGGTGGGGAGAGCAATGGGATACCTGGAGGGAGAAGTGGGGCAGGGTTTGAAACAGGAATTAATCACAGGGAGAGTGAAGGGTCTGGAGTGAATTCCTGCCCCAGCCCAGGCACCAGCAGAGCTCTTGGACCCTGCTGGGTGGGCAGGTTGAGCTCCCAGAAAACACTCCCTGGAATAGCTGAGGGAAAAAACCATGGAAAACAGACTGAGCTGAACTACTGAGACACATCCAGTAACTCCCAGGAAGAAAAAATACACTTGGAAGAGTTGCAGAAGACTTGCTGGACCACAAGGAGGGTGAAGAATCCTGGAATCCCTTGAGTTGGCAAAGCCCTGCCAGCCTGTGGAGCCCACCCTGTGCCCGATGCCCACCTTGTCCCCCAGCCCAGAGCACTCAGTGCCACGGCCAGTCCTGCCTTGGGCACCTCCATCCAGGGCTGGGCACTCCAAACCTCCCTGGGCAGCCCCTGCCAAGGCCTCACCACCCTTTCCAGGGGGAAATTCACCACTCTGCCAGCCAAGAATTCCCAGTATCCCACCTATCCCTGCCCTCTGGCAGTGGGAAGCCATTCCCTGTGTCCTGTCCCTCCATGCCTTGTCCCCAGTCCCTCTCCAGCTCTCCTGGAACCCCTTTAGGCACTGGAAGGGGCTCTCAGGTAACCCTTAAAGAGTCTACTTTGTTATTTCTCCTCTGGTCCCAAGACATGCTGCGGGAGCACTTCCAACTCTTCAGCCTCTTCCAGCTCTCTGTGGCTCTGCCCAGCTCCCATGTGGGATATCAAGGCTGTACTGACCTCCTTCTACATTAAAAAAAAACAAAAACAAAAACAAAAACATTTCTGAACCTCAACTTCTTGTCCCAACTTCTGAATTCCTGGGTGAAAACACAACTCTGGCTTTTATTCCTTAGCACTGGAGAATTCCAGTCATCCACAAAGCCATGAAAAAGGGAGCAGCTTCCCACTGAAACCTGAGTGTCTTGATGTGGCACATATTCCAAACACTGAGAAAAACAACCCGGTGGGGACTTTTATCTTCTAAAAGTCCCTGACACCTTACAGGGGTTTATTTATTAATGCCCATTACGAGTGCACAGACAACAACAGGCAGAGCCTTCTTCCATATTTTATAGAACAAGGGAAAACAGGCAGTGCAGAGGATGCTGCCATCAATCCTGCCTGAAAGGGAACCCAGGAGGGGTGACAGCTTTAAAAAGTAAGGACATAATCTGAGCAGCAGGAAAGGCACGTGGTGCCTCCTCATCCTCCTCCTCAGGGACAGGCTCTTTTAATTCCTGATAAGATGATAGAAACTCCTCTACTTTCAGTCCATTACTTTGACACTTCTCCATTAATTCCTAGGACTCCTCAGCTCCTGTTTCTCCTCAAACATCCCCACTACGTCCCAGGGTGTGGAGCTGCCCCCAGCCTGCCCTCCAGGGGTCCCCTCTGCCTGGGCTGTGCTGCAGGACTCCCAGCACATCCCTCGGGATTCCCGCACATTCCCGGAGCCTCACCCCAGGCACAGCTATGAAATTCAGGATGCTAAATCACCAAACCCACCAGAACTCTTGGAGCAGAGTTGGCCTCTTCCCTTTCCCAGGATTTTTCTCTTGCTGGATCATCCACTGCTCCTGTTTTTCCTCCTTGGTGCCTTTGCAGGAGAGTCCCAGTGGGTGTCCAAGCAACATCCCAGCCACGGGACTTCCTGCTCCCTGGATGAGGAGCAGGAGTTCTGAGCACCAAAACCAGGGGCTTATTCCTTTCATCCCCCCACGTGGTCCTTCACCATAAGTGGCCTGTGGATTGTCCCTACATTGCACCTGCTCCACAGCTACTCCTGACTTTGGTTTTAGGTGGAAAACAGGCAGGAAAATGACACTGGAGATGCTGAAAGGGAGGAAGGTGATGGAGCTGCTGATCCCAGAGGGGAGATGGAGACATAAATGTTGGCCAGGACTGTGCCAGGGCTAAGGGGGAGTGTCTGCAGGAGAAGTCAAGGAGCTTCACTAAAGATGATGATGGGAAGGGAAGTGGATAACGGTGGGTGGCTGGAGCAAGGAATGGGAAAGAAAACAGCTGTTCAGGAGCAAAGGAGGAGGGAAAGGGAAGGGAAACAGCACAGAGAGGACAAGAGGGAGAGAAGAGAAGGAAGGGCTGCAAGGACAAGAGAACAATGGACACGGGGTGGGATGAGCATGGTCAACAGAGAGAGGGGCACTGGGGGTTGGGAGGTGAAACCTGCATTTTCAGGGAGAGTGGGAAATCAGATTAGAAATTAAAGATTAGAAATCAGATTAAAGTGGGCAGAAGGGATGTGGGGAGCTAATGGGGACCATCCAAGGGAAGGACAACCCTGCTGAGATGATGCCTCAAGTGCACAGGCAGAGGGAAGGAAGAGCACAGGCTTTGGGGGAAGGAAAGAACAAGGCTGAGGTGGTGCTGCCACCTTAGCACAAAACATCAATAATCCTACAAACACACACCCTTACCCTGGCTTTGGAAAGTTTTTAGGATCCCAAGTGTATTTGGGATCAGGCACCCGAGCTCCCTCTGCTGCCTTCAAGCTTGACTATTTGAGTCCCATTTCTGGTGTGCCTGCACAGGCTGAACTTTGTGCCTCAGTAAGTCTTTTCTGATCCTGTTCCCAATCCTATTCCCTTGGAACATTTCCCCACTGGGCTCTTCATTGTCACACCCTCACTCACACACTTTGAACTTGCTGGGACTCGGCGCCTCTGGGGTTATTGTCTCTCCTTTCAGCACCTCCAAACTAAACTTGAAAAATTAACTGAGATGAGGAAATTATGCCAAGCCTGACTTGGAGAGACCTCTATTTCACAAGGAAACCAGAATTAAAGTCCTCTCCACATTTGTTTGCAGGAGATAGGCATTAGTGCTGGGCAGGGTGCCAGACACACTGAGACAGTTTGAAACAGTAAAACTTTTTCCATTTCACGTAGATCACACTTTAAACATCAACATTTTATGTCTCAGACCTCACTGGCAGACGTTAAATCATTTCCGACACCACAATTAAAAACAGATTAATGCTCACTCCAGATGAGTCTCCTCTCAATAAGCAGCAAGCTGAGGGCACACCAGAAGGGCCAGGATAGAGATGCAGTTTCAGGGAGCACAGCAAACATTTAAATGCCCCATCCCTCAGAGGGGCTGGAGTTCCTGCCTGCAGATCCAGCCACCCCATCCCTCTGTGGGCTGGAGTTCCTGCCTGCATATCCAGCCACCCCATCCCTCTGTGGGCTGGAGTTCCTGCCTGCAGATCCAGCCCCGGGACAGGCTGGGTGTTCACATGAGCACAGGGAAAAACAAAATAAACCCCAGCTGCTCATTGTTCACTTGGAGAGATTAATGTTAGTGACAGCTCCAGCATTCTGGGAGAATCATGGAATGAGTGGGAAGGACCTTGCAGCCCATCCAGTCCCATCCCACGTCTCCAGCACCAGGGACAGCAGGTTCCAAGCCTTCCTTGGTGCTGGTGTGTTGAGCCTGGGGGGTTCAGGAACCCTTGAGTGCCCACCACGGATCCAGCACTCACTCTGCACCTTTGTGGGACAAGGTAATGGACTGAGGAGCGTGGTCTGTGCTGTGGCACAAACACAACAACAAACCCTGCTGGACATGGACATTCCTCATCCCCAACCCCTGGATGTGCAACCTGTGTTGGTCATAAAGCACAAAAACTTGCTGAAAACCACCAAGCTCCCTATCAACAGACACTTTGAATATGAGTCACTCTCTATAACCACCTGAAGGGAGGTTATAGCCAGGTGGGGCTTGGTCTCTTCTCCCAGGCACTCAGCAATAGGACAAGGGGGCACGGGCTGCAGCTCTGCCAGGGGAAATTTAGGTTGGATATTAGAGATATCTGCCAGGGGGATCAGGCATTGGAATGGCCTGCCCAGAGAGGGGGTGGATTCACCGTCCCTGGAGGTTTTTAAACTGAGATTGGACGTGGCACTGAGTGCCATGATCTGGTAAAGGGGCTGGAGTTGGACCGAGGGTTGGACTTTATGATCTCTGAGGCCTTTTCCAACCCAATCAATTCTATGATTCTATGAGTCAGAGGTGCCTCTGGAGCCACGTTGAGGGGCTGTGGCCACTCTGGCCAACCCCTCAGGGTCCCTGCAGAGCACATCATTTTAACTTTTCCAGGAGACCAACAGCAGCAAAAGGAGTGCAGAAGGGAGTCTATTAATCCAAAGGCTCCTGCCTGCTTTTCAGTTTGTCAGCCTGAGAAACATTAGCAATTCATTCCAGTAATCACCAGGAGAAGCATTTCTGCCTCTGTCCTGCTCCACCTTTAGGCTAAAGCTCATTAATTCACATGGCAGGGAAACGTCACAATGAATGATCAGCCTTTCTCTCCGTGTTTTCCTGGCTCCGATGCAGTGTCCAGGACTGCTCCCACATGTCCACAGGTCAGGCTGAGCCTGGGGAAAGGCTGAAGCTGTCTGGGGTGAGGGATGAGATGTGCTCAGCACAGAAGTCAAAGTGAGAGGAACCGGCCCATGGCCAGTGATGGGTGTGGGCAGGGACATGGGATGTCCAGAGAGGTGAGAACACCCACGGACCTTCTCCTGAGCCAGTCGTGGCCTTCCAGGATCTGAAGGAGCTGCAAGAAACAGAGAGAGACTACTGACAAGGGCCTGGAGGGACAGGACACAGGGAATGGCTTCCCACTGCCAGAGGGCAGGGAGAGATGGGATATTGGGAAGGAATTGGTGGCTGGGAGGGTGGGCAGGCCCTGGCACAGGGGGGGCAGAGAAGCTGTGGCTGCCCCTGGATGTGTCCCAGGCCAGTTTGGACGGGGCTTGGAGCCCCCTGGGCTGGTGGGAGGTGTCCCTGCCCATGGCATTAAAGATAATCTTGAAGGTCCCTTTCAATCCAATCCGTTCTATGATTCTGAGTGTACAAACCCAAGGATCACATCCCAACCTACCAGCCAGTGCAAGGTATCCCCAAATTCCTGAAGTGTCCAAGTGACAGCCACTGCCCCCAGGGCTGGAGAGCCACTCCAAGGACCCCAGACCAGCCAGGGCACCAGAGACTTGTCACTGCAGGGACTCACAGCAAACTCCACTCCTGCCCCTGACTGTACTGGGTGGAAAACACAGACCCACCTACCCGGCTTTTGAATTCCATTTTCCCCTGAACTCCTCCTTTTTGTCCTTTTGCTCCCCTCTCATATGTGGATAAGCAAACCCAGATATCATTATCCCCCCTGAGGACACAAGATTCAATTCTGCCCTTAGTTCCACTGCATGAAATCCCACTGAACTCTAACAAGGAGAGAATTTCTTCTCTACCTTTTAAATTAAGGTCTCAACAAATCCTTCAAACATACCACATGATCACTGCACCAAGTCCTGACTCTCCCACAGCCCTGGTTAAAAGGTACCATTACTTCTGCTTCCACTCTGTATATAAAAAAAATTATATATATGTATTTTCCAACCCAAATCATTCCATGATTCCATAATGATGCCAAATTCTGAATTCATGTTGAGTTACTTGCCTGTAACCCAGGCTGGAACATGGCCCACAGTTTTTAAAATACATGTGGGAATGGATTGATGTGACCTGACCCTCTCCTCTGATTAACAATGAAGTTCAAATCAATCCTTTTCCAAACACAAAGTTGTACCAGCTTCTCTCCCATGTGGAAAAGGTAGAGCAACACCTGCAGCAGTGACACCAGAAAATTCAATTACTGCCTTTCCTAATTCAATTAGTATCTGGGTTATAATGACTAAAAGAGGTTTATTTAGTAAAGAGAGAAAGTCTGAACTTTTTCGATTTCATTGTGGGTAATTCCAGAAAAAGAGACCAAAAAAGACTCCAAAAAGGAACAAGCTGGGGCAGATGAGATACTGGTACAGCAACTGCTCTGCTGCCCAAACACTCGGTTCCCTGGGAATCCTTATGGGTCATTCCCCACAGCAGGAATCCTACACTTCTGTTATTTCACAGGGCTCTGAATGTGAATCCCCACCCCAGCTCTGCTGCCTCCAACCCCCAGGTCCTCCCTCCCTCCTTTCCAACAGACCATGTAAGACTATCCAAGGGCAGACCATCTGCTGAGTCCCAAAATACTGTATTGTCTCCTGTCAGTCACTTCCAACAAAACTGCTCTGGATTTCACTCCTTGCTGTCTTCCAGGTGTTTTCTGGGCAAAGTCACCCCTTCCCTGTGGCCAATTCCACACAAATCAGCTACAACAGCACCTACATTTGAATTTCTGTTGCAAACAAGCAATTCCAAATCCATGCCAAGCTCTCCCTCAGAGGAGCCAAATGGAATGTTTCATCTTCCAAAGGAGAGCATATTACATAATTAATTTAATATTAATGAGCTTCAATGCATGCAGAGTTTTGCAGGGGCTCTGTTTGGTAACTGCACTAGGGCTATGGAACCTCCCTGGAAAAATTAAGCTTCCAAATTAAACAGAGCTTTAATAGAATTTACAGCTGGAACTCTATTACGGCAAGTTCTATTTTATGCTTTGCAGCCTGAGCTGATACCTCACTGTCGCTGGTTTATAAAAATAAATCATTAACTCTACAGAAATCATTGAAATACAGGCAATTACAATCCTCAAGACAGCACTGAGGGAAAAATAGAGCAGGAAAAAGCAATGTAATTGCAGTACAGAGCCCAGATGCTGCATTTCTTGCCCTTCCACCTCCCCTCGCAGGGGCAGGGGCTGCTCCTCAGGGTGGGAACAGACGGAGCCCTGGGAGCCTTTTCTGGGAGCACAGGATGGGCAGCCCTGCTGAGCTCACCCCACCCCTGCCAGAGGGGCACAGGGAGCCCCCCTGAACCTGCTCCAGGCAGGAATCACATCCAGCCCACGGGATGCACGGACACGGCACATCACCAGGGCTCAGCCTGGAGAAAAGGAGGCTCAGGGGGGACCTTCTGGCTCTGCAGCTCCCTGATGGATCCAGGGCAGGGTTGAGATCTTCTCCCAGGGAACAGGGACAGGAGAGGGAACAGCCCTGAGCTGGGCCAGGTTGGGTACTGGGACAATTCCCTCGTGGGAAGGGCTGTCCAGCCCTGGCACAGCTGCCCAGGGCAGGGGGGGATCCCCATCCCTGGAGGGATTCAAAAGCCCTGTGGATGTGGCACTTGGGGACATGGTCAGTGGTGGCCTTGGCAGTGCTGGATGGTTGGACTCTGAGGGTTTTTCCAGCCTGAACAATTCCATGGCTCTGGGATCCCACACCTTTAGCTTTCGAGCCCTTTCCCCACTAGGCTGGCTGGGGATGTCCCCCTTTCCCCTCTCCTCCAGCTGTGCCTCTTCCCACCTGGGTAAAGCTCCTCCAACGTTTTAGTGTTTGAGCTGGTCTAGAAAAGCCCAGGAATTTTCCTAGGAACAAACTACAGGATCTGAAGGGTTTTGCCTCTTCCCACTTCCCTGCCAGGAGGTTCCACATCCAGCAAACAGTTCTGGGTCTGTCTAACCACAGCTCAGCAGAATATCCAAGGGCTGAAGAGTTCATTCCATTGAGGACAGATGTGGAACTGAGTGTTGGAAGGACTCTGGAGAGCAGCTCCTTCTATCCAAGCCTTGTCCTCGTAAAGATATTTATCCTCCTTCCTTAAAATTCACTTCTAAAACATCCCCTAATACCTATGGGATTCCATTGGGTTCATAGAGGATTTCTCACCTTCAGAAAGATCCCATAAATCATGACAGCCAGTAAATAATTTATTTTATTTTTTTGCCTGGGATCCTGAGGCTCTTCCTTTCTTTCCTACAGTTTGCCACTACTCACAATAATGGAAAATATGCATATCCACACACACACACATTCCAGAGCCAAAGGAACCAAGTGATGTCTTCTCCTGCTCATTCCAGCATGGGATCCTGTGCTGAATTCCCAGAATACTTGAGCCAATCTCAGAAAGCACATAAGGCACAAAACCAAATTAAACCACACAAAAATAAATTAAACCAAAGACAACTCAAGACAAGTATTATTTCCAGGCAAACAGCAACCAGCCAGACCTCTCATTGCTGTGCAAGGTACTTAAAAGCAACCTCTGAGTCCCTGAGACCCTCCAACTCCCTGCTTAATTAGACAAGTGACCTGCTGAAGGGGTCTCATCTCCTGCATAACCACCACGCTTCCTCTGGTTTCTCTCTTGTGCTGACAAAGTGCCTAGCCAAACTCCTGAAAATGTAATTTCATAAAAAAACAACTTCACAATTACCCAACCAGCCCAGAGCACAGGAGAGGCAGAACGAGTGCCCCCAGCACCCTGGGACAGAGTCTGGGGGGCAGAGGGGCTGCAGCAGGAGGGGGCGCTTGGCAATGAGACATCCCACCCACCCGATGGCTTCCCAAGGGAGTGTGGAAGCTCAGGTGTCCCTCTCCATGTGAAAGGAGAACATCCATGCCCAGGTCTGCAATCACACAATCCCAGAATCCCTGGAGTTGGCAGAGCCCTGCCAGCCCGTGGAGCCCACCCTGTGCCCGATGCCCACCTTGTCCCCCAGCCCAGAGCACTCAGTGCCACGGCCAGTCCTGCCTTGGGCACCTCCATCCAGGGCTGGGCACTCCAAACCTCCCTGGGCAGCCCCTGCCAAGGCCTCACCACCCTTTCCAGAGGGAAATTCCTCCTCTGCAGGGGCAGGTACTCCCAAAGCCAGACACAGGGGCTGTTTCTGTGCTTAAGTCACACTCTAAGCCAAGCCTAACCCCCCAGCCCCTGCACTGAGCAGTGCTGCAGCCCCAGGAGGAGCATCAGAGATGGACACCAAGGGCAAGGCTTCATCAGGAAAACCACAGCTCAGCTGCCTTTACCCATCCACAGAATCCACTGAATTCCCTGAGCTGGAAGGGGCGTCCAAGTACCATCCAAGTCCAACATCTGGCCCTGCCCAAGACACCCCAACAATATCCCCCGTCCCTCTGACCCTTTTCCAGCTCTGCCAGGGTTGTTGCTTTCTCATCACTGTGTTGGCTCCACACCTGAACCCTCAGGTGCTCAAACACTGTCACAGCTGCCAAAGAAAAGCCTCTGGCAGCAAAAAAACCCAAAAAACCAAAAACCAACCAAACAAAAAAAAAAAAACCAAAAACACACAAAACTCCCCCCCAAAAGTCTTCCCCTGAAAGTAATCCAAGCAGAAAATTCCTACTGTAACCCTCTGGCACTCCACATCAGTGCTTTTTCTTTCACACATCTCTCTCTCTGCTTCACTGAGGTGCTGCTGGGCAGCCCCTTCCCTTCTCTCCCAGTTTTCTCAGAGCTCCCACACTCCCTGCAGTTCCCTCACTGCTCTCCAGGCGAGGGCAGGAAAGGTGCAGCAACCAGGGCCACCAGTTGTGACAACACACAGAACATCTGCGGGCACAACAGCACCTCCAACACTTCTGCAAAGAACAGAGGCAGGAGTCCCTACAATCCAAGGATAATGAATCCCTGTGGATCACCACCAAGACACCAAGCACAGGGGTTGACAGATCTCACTGCTGCAGGAACAGCTCCCTCAGATCACAGACACCAACACCAGGGGAGGGGAAGGGGAGAGGAGACACTAAAGCTCACCCACTGCTCTGTAATCCTTGATATTCACCAGTAATGCGTTTTCCTCCCAGTGAAGCTTTAACAACAGCCAGACTCAACCCCTTGGAAGGGGAAAGGTTTCCACACATCCTCCAGGATCAGGACATGCAGGTCAGAAGGGACCCACAGAGGTCTCTGGTTCAGCCCCTGCTCAAATCAAGGCCAGCTTTGAAGTCAGCTCTATTTTGGAAAGAAGGTCAGGCTGTTCAGGCCCTTGCCCAGCTGAGTTTTGATCTCTGAGGCAGGAGATCAAACATCTCCTCCGAGCCCCTGTTGCAGCCCATACTCTGCTGCAGCCAATTTCATACTCCTGACATCTCCTTAGTGCTTCCCTCCTGGGAACCCTGTCCCCTGCAGCTCAGCCCATCGCTGTTCAGCTCCAGGAGTTTACCCAGCAGGACCCTCAGGTCCTGCTTCCAAGGGAGCAGTGCCCAGCCCAGCCTGTGCCCAGGGCTGTCCCTCCCCGGAGCACCACCTGCACTGACCTCTCAGAGAATCCCAGGCTGGGGGGGCTAAAAGGACCTCAAAGCCCATCCCACCCCCTGCCATGGGCAGGGACGCCTCCCACCAGCCCAGGTGGCTCCAAGCCCCGTCCAACCTGCCCTTGGACACTCCCAGGGATCCAGGGGCAGCCACAGCTTCTCCGGGGAACGCCAAGTGTATGGGTACAATTGTACCTTCCAGAACCTGAAGGGACCCGACAGGAAAGATGGAGAGGGACTACTATTTATAATGTCTTGACAGGGCAAGGGGAAACAGCTTCCCACTGCCAGAGGGTAGGGTTGGATGGGATATTGGGCAGGAATTGGTGGGTGGGAGGGTGGGCAGGCCCTGGCACAGGGTGGGCAGAGAAGCTGTGGCTGCCCCTGGATCCCTGGGAGTGTCCAAGGGCAGGTTGGACGGGGCTTGGAGCCACCTGGGCTGGTGGGAGGTGTCCCTGCCCATGGCAGGGGTGGCACTGGGTGGGCTTTGATGTCCTTTTAACCCCAACCAGTCTGGATTATATGTAATCCCAACCTGCTCCCCATACCTCATGTCCAGGCTGGAAGCTCCTCAGCCATCTCCTGTGTCTGACAAAGAGGAGTCTAAACCCGACTCAGGGCTCATCCGGATTGGGAAGCATCCCTTGGAATCTGCATGATGTGCCCAGGAGTTCTCTCAGAGCTTCACTGTCACCCCAGCACAGCCCCTGTCTCACAGCCAGATTCCCTGGATAGGGGTCAGACAGGCAAGTGCAAGCCAAGGATTTACATCCCATCCCAGTGGGACTAAAAACAAGGAAAGGAATTCCCATCTTCAGAAAAAGTGCTGTACAAATTCCTTATTGCTCAGGGATGGCTCTCCAGGGTCAGGCTGAGCAGCTCTGGCTACATACCTTATTCCTCATCCACTTCCCTTCCACAGGACGAAGTGGCTCCCCTGAAAACATTCCCTTTGTTGTTCCAGCAGCAGGAGCTTTTCCTAAGGGGACATCCTTGGATGCAACACCTCAGCCAGAGGCACTGTATCCTTTGGGCCAAACCCTCTTGGAGCAGAAGCTGTCACTGGGTGGATCCCTCACCACCAGGACTGTTTGGAAAGCTGCTCCCTGCACGGAGCAAGCACACAGGGAACAGCAAACAAGGCACCATGAGGCTCCTGCCTGCAGGGAATGGCTTCCCAGGGTCACTCCTGCAGGCAAGCTCATCAAATCCAAACACCCTCAGAACACGAGCTGCTCACAGAAAGGTGCTCAGTGTTGTTTTAGCCATGAGAATTCCCTGTGGGTCCAGGCTGGAGCTCCAAGGACAGCCTGGCTCCTGGCATGGGGCTGGGCAGCTCCAAGGAGCTGATGTCCAGCCATCCCTCCCCCAGGAACGTCCCTCTCCAGCTCCTGGAGCCTGCTCTCCTCTCCACACTCTTTCCTGTGCACGGATCTTTCTGCACTCACACAGATGCCCAGCACGGATCTGATCTCATTTCATCCCTGCTTTTACAGTCTCCTCATTTACTCTGCACTGCCCTTGGCTTCCCAAAAGTGGTGGAGCAGCAGGTGCCACATCCCCTGAGCTCCTGCCAGGTCAGTGCCAGCAGGGACAGAGCCCACACAGCTCCCACACCAGCCCCTCTCCTTCCCCTCTCTCCTGGATTTCATTACTGGAACATTTTGCTTAGGCTGTACCATAAGCCAAGCTTTAACATTAAATGCAAATTAACTGCATATTATGTGCCCAGGAGTGCTTTCTCTGCATTAAAAGACAGCCCTGACCTCTTTATAATCCTCACACGAGTGCATGTTTTAATGACTGCACGTGGCACTCAGTGCTCTGCTCACGAGGTGGTGACGGGTCAAAGGCTGGGCTTGATGATTTTGGAGAACTTCCCCAACCTTAAAAATTCCATGATTCCAAGGGATTTAACTTCCTTTGCTCATGACCCTGAGCCTTGTGGCCAGAGGAACAGACATTTCATTATTTTACAGACAATTTTGACAGTCTCTCTCATGACTCCACCTACATCCTCATTCCCCAGAAGACTTGGGGGCAAACTCCATGAACTGACAGAGCAAGGGAAGGAGAGGGCTAATTCCCTCGTTTTTGTGGTGCCATTCCCTGCTTTTCTATATGAGCAAAAGCATAAAACAGTACCTGTGGAAAACAGGACACACCAAGAACACCTTTGGAGACAGAACAAACCCTCAGTTGCATCAGAAGTTGAGAGAGAACATCCAGAAAGGAAACTGGAATGGGGTGAAATTCAGTAAGAACAAAACCCTACTTCTGAATAAAATGAAAATCACACAATACATGAGTTGGAAGGGACCCTCAAGGATCACAGAGTGAAAGAGGACAGCCGGGATAACCCACTCCTAAATATGCATCCCTGCATCTGTAGGCACACACTTGGGATTGTGTGTTTGATAGAGAAAAGCAGGTTAATAGGAAAGCAGGGAGGGAGATTTAACGTTAAAACTTTAACTCCAAATCTCAACAGGCAAAATGTCAGCACTTCTGAAAAAAGTTTCCAAGAAAATTTTTGGTAAGTGAAGTTCTGAAGCAAGACCTCAATAAGGGTTTGGTTTGGTTGTAGTTGCTCTAACTGTGGGTAGATGAGAAACATCTTTCCCAAACTCAGGCACAAAGCAACACTCCAGCACAGCCTTCCAGGGTGCACCCATTATTTAAAAAACTAACAATGACATATGAAATTTTTATGAGGTTTTGTTTTCTTTGCTCCTCTGAAAGCAAGACATCGAAATGATACTCCATTGGTACTATTGATTTCACTTCTGCCTGTGCAGGGGAGACAAAATAAAGTAGTTGCACATTAAGTCAGCCAGGCTGAGAGGTTAATTGTTTGTGTGGCTTATGAAATGAAATCTGTGATTGTTCTCCAACACAGTTGAAAACACAGCACAAAAAAGCAGCAAAATGCTTCCAGTGATTTGGGAGCTGACACACCCATTGCTTCAAATAACCAAAAACAGAGCAGGTTCCTCTGTGCCTGCCCTGGGGTTACTGCAGCAGGGATGGGGATGGCACTCCTGAATCCACAACCACACCGTGACCTCCTCCTTGCCACGAGGCTCAGCTTCCCGAGGGTGATCTCTGCCAAGTGAGAGCTCCAAAGTTCCCTTGGCCATTTCGCTGCTCAGATCCCTCCCTTTCCCTGCCCCACAGCCCCTGCTCAGACCTTGCACCCACACCACCTTAGGATGATCATTTTTTAAATTGATTTGTTTAAACCAATCCACTCTGGGAGGGCTGAATCAATTCCCACCTGGGTGGTTTGCAGGAGTACATTAAGGCACTATTAATAAGGCAGCACTAAATCCCTTCCAGAAGGGCCATGTCAGTGCTGAGCCACTCCCATAACTCCATAAAGCATCTCTTGGAGCAGGGCAGTTTCACCCAGGGTGAGAACGGAGCTGTTCTGCATGTTTCTCTTCCTTGGCCACCCTAAATCCAGCCACAGTCACTGGGGCAGCACAGACTGACCCAAACTGTGGTATCTCAACTGCTTTGAACATCACAGGATCAGCCACAAAAATCCCTGACATCAATATAAACTAAACCCCAAGCACCTGGACTAATATTCCACTTAAATGGAGGAAAACTGCCTCCCATTTCTGGCCTAATGCTCCAACAATTGAGATGTACCATCATCTTTGGGAAAAGGGACACAGTGACCTTTCAGGGAGTGGAAAAAAGGATCCTAATCTAAGAAGGAAAGGTTGTAGCTCCAGTCTCTTCAGTATGAGAGAGACAAGCACATAAATCCACCTGAGCGAGGGCAGGCAATTAGAGTGATGGATTGCAGCCAACTCCAGAGAGCTGGAAACATGGAGACAACGCTCAAATACAAATTATCACCCACAATCACCCTCAGCCCACTCCAGCTCCTCAGAAGAATTACTCACTCTCATCCCCAGCACGTTGGGGCCAAAGGCCAGCAAGGGTTTTTCCATCCTGTCCCTCCCTGAGCATCTCCAACCGGTGCAGGAGACAGGTCCCTGTCTGCCAGCTGAAACTCAGCCCTGGGAGCAGCTGGGGATTCCACGGGCTTATCTCACAACTGCCAGGGGCTCTTGCAGGATTACTGAGAGGGAAAAGGAGGGAATCAGCACTTGTTTCCATGGATTTCTGGGACTTTGCACCACCACAAAACACAAGATCTGGTTGCACCTGGGGAGCTCATCCCCAGTCCCACACCCCAGCCTGGAGCCAGAGCATCCACCCCAACACCCACCCCAACACCCACCCCCTTTCCCAGTGGGAGCTTTGGCTGTGCCCTCACGATACACAGCAAGATCTCCCATCTAGCTAAAGTTTTCCAGCTGAATCACACCACAGCAAAGCAAACAATCAGGTGGTTTCTGCAGATACCCATTTTTTCCAGAACATCAGGAAGGAGGAGAGTGGCTCCCACTTGCAGCCACAGGACAGCGTGTCCCCAGGGAATTCCCTGTGATCCAGAGCTAGGCAGGACACACAGAACACAGCTGCTGCTCAACCAAAACCACCAGCCCTGCTGTGCATGCACAACACAGGATGGACCAGCTGTTTGGGCTCTAGAACAAGGCACCAGCCAGCCCTGCCTCAAGTGGGGCAGTGCTTGGATCCCTTTTGGATCCCAAACACTCCTCGCCAGCTGACGCTCCTCACTTCTTGCAGCAAAGAGTATTTGGTAATTAAGAGATGCTTATTTGACAACAGAAACGTATCTCTGAGGATGATACTCAGAGTGGCACCCAAATCACTTCCAGCCCTTCCCTGGAACAGATGATTTCATCTTTGCTAAGGTGATAGAGAGCCAGAAACTCCCAAACAGGCAACAGTCCCTGATGGAAGAGGGCTCTGTGCCCTCTCCAGCCCAAGAAGTGCCTTTATGCAGCACCAGGACACCAGAAGCAGGGGAGGCTTTCACAGGGTAAACCAACAACCAAATAACAGCACAGGGAACACCCTGGAAGTGTCTAAGGCCAGGTTGGATGGGGCTTGGAGCCACCTGGGCTAGTGGGAGGTGTCCCTGCCCATGGCAGGGGGTGGCACTGGGTGGGCTTTGAGGTCCCTTCCAACCCAACCCATTGTGGGATGCCATGAGTGAGGAGCAGCCCCCATTCCCCTTCTCTAACAGGATAACCCACTATTCCCTCCCAGCTCTTCCATGTTGTTGGGTGATCCCCAAAGCTGGGCCAGGCAGGACAGCAGTTGGGACAAACCAGGAGCCCCCAGCAGGAGCCAAACTGTGCACCAGGTGCCTCCATCACCTTCTGCCTGCCCCCGTGGGATCCTGAGCCAGAACATCCTTCCTTGGCAATGTGGTGGTGGGAAGCACCATGGCAAACCTGCTCCCACAACCCTGTCTGTATCCAGGTCCTCCATCCTTTTCCCCTCTCTTCCCATTGTTTTGCCACCAGACCAGAGCCTGCCTTTGGGAGCTGCAGCCACATGAATTCCACCCACCCTGCCCTGGGGGGTTTGATTCCAGAGGAGCAGGACATTTTGCCAAGGCCACAATGAAAGGGATCTGAAAATAGATCCTGGTAATAACTCCGACATCAATTTTCCGACATCAAAGCAGGAGCTTTCAGTCTGAAGTGTTCCCAGATGATGTTTCTCCAGGAACACAGAGTGCTGTGCCCTCCGTGCCAGCAGAGTCAGTGCAGCTCCACCTGCATGTCCTCCCAGAGGGGGAGGCTCCACAGCCCCCCAGGCACTGGGAACCTGCTCCAGAGGGAACACAGGGAAGGGGGGCACTGCCCAGGGCAGGGGGCACAGCTCCGAGGCTGCCACAGCTCCAGGAGGGTTTGGACAATGGGACAGGGAGGGATTGCTGCTGTTGAGGGATTGCAGGGCCAGGAGTTGGACTGGACAGTCCTCGGTGGGGGTCCCTTCCTGCTCTGGATATTCTATTTTACAATTCCACAGAACAAGACCTCTCCTCCATTGCCCTCAGCAGATTTACCCCTTCCCCCCTCAGATTTCAGCAACAAATTCTACTTCATACCTCAAACAACATGAAGATGAGACTAAAAACTCACTCATTTTCCTCATATTAAAATGTAAATAATTTTACATTACTTAAATAATTCAATTACATCTAAATAGGGAGACTCAAGGTGGTGATTTCATGTTGAAGCATTTTGTCACTTTCCCAAATTCTTGTCCATTTCATTCCTTTAGACTGAAAAAAATCGTCCCACAGAACAATTTCCTAGATCAATTCTAAGGAATATTTTCTTAGACCAACATAATTCCAAGAGAATTTTTCTGCAAGAATAATAAAAAAAAAAAAATCTGAGAGGAGCACTTATTTCTGTAGGCACTGCAAAGACTCCATAACCCATCACAATGGAGGCAATCCCCTCATCAGATTTAGGAAAATTTTTATTTGCTGGTAGGTGCGTTATAGGATAATAAAACTTCCAACACAACCCTGTTGTTGTCAGCTACAGAGGGGAAATGAGAGATTTATTCCAGCTGGAATGTCTGCAGTGCTTGCTGTGCTATTAAATAAGGGGTTTGGAAAAAAGGGAACACATTTGAAGGTATTTACCCAGTCAATCAAAGGCATTAAGAATATTGGGTTCCAAAGGGTTTTACAGTCCAGGAGAGAAGAGAAACAAGACTTTTAGGAGCACAAGGCCAGAGAAACTCATACCCTGCAAAGCATGTTTATTGCTAAGGGTGTTACTGAACCCAGCCCACCTTTTACACCAGAATAAAAGAATAAAATTCAATTGCTGGAATGAAGAGTCACTTTTTTTGGAAAATCCAGTTTTTCCTTCTTTACCTTCTCCTAAAAAACATGCTCCTGGAGCACTCAGGGCTCAGCCATGAACTGCCACAACATGCCATTTTCCAGGGGTCATTTGGAGGCTTTAACTGGCCCTTCTGCCTTCCCCCCGCCCTGGTTTCCCATCCTGTAGGACAGGGGCTGTCCAACAAAACCTCAGCCACCTGGGACAGCAAAGGAAACCAAAACCCAGCTAAAACATGGGACAGGAGGTTTTAACTACCCAGATGAAACCCACACTCTGCCAAGGGACAAGCCTGGAACAGCTCAAGTCAAACTTCATAGGAAAAGTTTTTTATAGTGAATAGAAACACTCCTGAGCTTTAACCAGGAACCCACAGTCGAGACAAAGCACTGGAAATAAAGGAATCAATAACAAACACAGTGTGTTATTATTACTAATACTTTTAGATGTTGTATTTGAGCTGAGAGGATCTTTAATCAAAACTGAAATGCTCTTTGCAATCATTTATTATACACAAATCAATAATAACAGAAAGGCAGAAGTAAGAGAATTTATGTTCTTTCAAGTCAAGAAGTGCCTTTCAAACACAAATTTCTTTCTTTTTACAGTACAGAAATTAGATTAAATCTATCCAAAACATTGAAAAGAAATTGCACTAGACAGAAAAAAAACCCTTTCAAGATGCAGAACTCGAGCTGTCTCCAAATGTCCAAGCCCATAAACAGCCAGGATTTCACTCAAGAGATTCTAATGAGGCAGCAATTAACCCACCAGGATAATCAGAGTGCAAATGGGCCCAGGGAAAGCCATTTCCAGACTGGGTAATTACAGGCGGGATATTTGGTAATGCACCTCCAGAATGTCCCTCTCTCAGGGAGAATTATTTCCCCCTAATCTTTGCAGACCCTGAGCCAGAGGTGGCCCAGGGAAAGCATCTGACATTTTAATCCTGTATTTTACTGCAAATGCCACAATAAACTTAAATAAAAACTTTATCCACCAGGAGCACTTTGGAGGCTGCTCTGGCAGTGCCAATATCGAGGAGAGACACTAAAGTGTTCCCATAAAAGCCCAGGATGGACTGGGATGGAGCAGCAATAAAGCAGCTCATCATCCTGTCCTTCCAGCTTAAGGGCTCACTGACAACTGGCATCTTTGGTCCTTTTCTATTCTCGTATTGCTTTCCACATCCTCTCTCAGCAGCTGCTTGAAGGCAGCGAAATAAATGTTTAAATAATCTTTAAAGTTAAAATAAACTACAGGAAGTGTGTGTTTGTGCTTCCAAAAGGAGGACCAGATTCGGTTGTTTAAAATGAGTAATTTCCACCCCACAAGTAGAACCCTGATTTATTTCAGAATATTTCCATTACTGGGGCCACTGTGCCCTCATAAATCACTGAATCCTGGAACGGTTGGGGTTGGAAAGGATTTAAAGATCCTGTTGTTCCAAGTCCCTGTCATCAGGAGCTGAACAGGGAGCAAATCCCAGCAGAAACCTGGAGCTGAGGTGGCCAGGAGCTGTCCAGCACTCCCAGCAAGTAGGAGCTCCATCCAGGACCTCCTTCTTTCCTAGCACAACAGAGACTGGAAGCTTTGCCTCTGGAACCAGGGATCACAAACAAGCAGGGAACACAAAAACTCCCTGAAATTTGCCTTTGCCTGAGCGTGCAGCTCCAGCGTGGGAGCATCGAGGGCATCCCGTGCTGCTCCTGGATACAGAAATCCCACGAGGAGCTCAGGCAGCCCCTGCAGGGCTGGGACAATCCAAGGACCAGGCAGCTCCCACCAGCCCTTGGTGCTGGCACTGGGGGAAACCAACAGCAAACTGCCCCAAAAGAAATGTCTCTGCCCACCAAAAGTGGTCAGGCACTTCCTTCCAAGATCCCTGAACTGCTCTGGAGCAGAAAACCTGCCCTGGAGTTTCACTGCCAAGTTTCAATGCTCAGAGAGCAGAGAAACAATGGCACAGCATTTCAGGCTGAGTTCTCTCAGTGCTGGGCTCCTGGACAAGCAGCTTCTGCCCTAACTAAATAGCCTTTTTCCTTCCTTTACCCCCCTGATGGAATCACAGAATGGTTTGGGATGGAAGGGACAGTAAAGACCATCTAATTCCCACCCCCTGCCCTGGGCAGGGACACCTTCCACCAGCCAAGCCCCATCCAACCTGGCCTGGGACACTTCCAGGGAAAAGGAAAATCCCTTCCACCTTCCTTCCACACCTTTTTTGTGAAGGTCAAAGCTGGACAGATAAAGTTTTAACTTAAAACATCAAGAGGAAAATCATCCAAAAAAGAAACAAACACAACCACCCCACATATCAATTATATCAATTCAGTTTGCACTGAGGAAAATTCCAAGATTAAGTGTTAGAGGAAAGGTTATTAATTCCTTAAGTTTCCTTCAGCACTGGGACAGGCTCCAAAAAGGATGTGATCTCCACCCTCACAGACTTAAAAACCTATTGGGAAAGGAGCTCACCAGCCTGATGCAGCTTTGAAGTTCCCCTGCTTGGATCCAGGGGCTGAACTGGGACTTCCTGAGGGACTTCACAACTGAAGTTATTCTAAGGCTGTGCAGAAAATCCTATAGATAAAACCTATGGATGACACCAGCCAGGTACAATATAAAGCCCCCTAAACTCTCAGTTCCATCATTGCTTCCTGACACCCCAAACATGTGCAGCTCCCACAGCTCCTGTTCCCTATTCATTCCTTCAGGAAATAATGCAGGAAAACACAGCAGGGGCCACTCCACATGGCTGGGATTTAACTACACCTGCATTTGGTGCTCAGGACAATAAAACCTCAGCAGGCACTCCAAGGCTAATTACAGAAAATTCCTATAATTACAGCAAAGGTTGTCAACACGCAGATTAAGGGACAGGGTGGGGAAATGCAGGGATAATTCATGGCTCTCCACGAAAGCAGAACTCACACTGTAAATGTAATAGGAGCTTCTCAAAGGGATTATTGCACTTGTTTTATGATTCAGGATCCAGGAAGAAAATCCTCACTACAGAAAATTTACTGGCCTGTAGAACTCAGGTGGCTTTATGTCACAAACTCTTGTTTTTTATCACTACCCTCCAGGTTGCCCCCAGCTTTTGGTGTGTGTTACCTCTGTATTTCACACAGCACTCTGGAAACACATCCAGTGTCATTCCTGCCCTCAGCACACAATCAAATCCATGTTCTGAGCAGGATTTCCCCCATCTCTACAGCCAAGGCTCCACTAGAACACCTCCAGGCACCACATCTCACCAGCACCCCAGTGCTGGGTCTATAACTTTGAGAGGGGCTAAACAGGTATTAAATGCACTAAACCCAGGTTTTGATTATAGAAATGTCCCTGAACACAATGACACCTCACAAAACCAGTTTTATTGCACGTAATAAACCTTCTTCCTCTCCTGAACAACACCAGCCTTCAGTGCCCGGAATTTAAAGTTAAATGGGAGGGAAACTGCTGGCTTCAAGGCCAGGTTGGACAGGGCCTGGAGCAACCTGGGATAGCAGGAGGTGTCCCTACCCATGGATGGGCTTTAAGGTCCCTTCCAACCCAAACCATCCTGGGATTCCCTTCTTGCAAAAAGCTTCTGGACCCTCTCCTTGTTCCTCAAGTCCCTTTTCCCTTGAAAGCCACGGAGCAGCCAATATTTGGTGTCCATCTCCTGTTACTGCAGACTCAGCCCCCTCTTTGGTCCTTTCCATCACAAGTATTCCAGACACCTCAGGGTGTTGATTCCCTGGATGTCCCCAAGGTCCAAGGGGGCTTTCCACCACCCCCCCCCCCATCTTAAAACCCATTATGTATCTCCTGCAGGGATGTCAGAGGGAATCACAGGTGGAAGAATTCTTCAGAAGGAATTTCTGCCTGGAAAGGGTGGTCAGGGATTGGCAGGGGCTGCCCAGGGAGGTTTGGAGTGCCCAGCCCTGGATGGAGGTGCCCAAGGCAGGACTGGCCGTGGCACTGAGTGCTCTGGGCTGGGGGACAAGGTGGGCATCGGGCACAGGGTGGGCTCCACAGGCTGGCAGGGCTTTGCCAACCCCAGGGATTCCCCAATTCCACGCCAGCAGCTGTAGCTGAGCCCCTGCAACAAGAGGCACCAGCAGCTGCCTTTGGCAGTTCCTCCATGAGGACAAGTGCCACCCTGACGGTCACAGCTCCAGCAATCCCCAACCCCCTGGTTTTCACCATTCCCTGCTATTCCCCTGGATGGACTCCTAGCCCTGCCTCATTTCCTCTTTATCCCCAGCTTTTCACACTTTTTTCTCCATCATTACCAGTATTAATAATCTCCACCCCTCTCCCACACCATTATATCCTCATAAATTCCTCAGTTATTCCAAGTCATTACATCAGATATTGAGGCACTTGTACCTATTCAGCTTAAAACAGCTTTTATTTTCCTAATATTATCCTTTACATTCAGCAGTTGTTTCCCACAGCCTTGGCACATTTCCCATGTTTACAGAGGGCTTTTTGTCGTTGTTTTGAGTTTTTGCTTTTGTTTATGGCAGGATGTTTATTTCCCCCCACTCCACAGTGAGCAGATACAACTCTAAAGAGGGGGAAAACCAGACACACGAGACATCTGTGCCATAAAACACGGCCCAGATTTCCATTTGAATCTCCAGCAAGTGGAGCTTGGCATGTTGGCAGGCTGTAACCCTTAAACGAGGTGCTGCAAATGATATTAGAGATAATCAGAGGAGATGGGGAAGAGGGGCAAGCAGAGCTGACAGAGTTGCAGGGAATTTAGTCAAGATAATCCAATTACTGCTGCTCGTGAAGATTTGAAGGGCAATAAAAGGGGGGATGAAACTCAGAACTGTTGTCACCAGAGAATGCACATGGAAATAAAAGTCTATCTCTTCTGTACACAGAAACAGATACTACATCAGCCTCTTCTCCAGGACAGGACTGCAGAGACTTGCTCAAACACAGCAGCAAACAGTGACAAGAATATCAAAGGAAGGACCAAACAAAAAAAATAAATTCAAATGTGTACGTATTCAAATATGTATGTATTCACATCCTAAGCAGTTCCTTCAGTGGCAGCCAAACCCTTCAGAACAAGGCAAAGCACATAAAGATCCCAAAGGAGCTACAGGATCACAGATTGCTTGGACTGAGGAAAACCCACTGAGAGGATTATGTGGCAAACACCATTTCCATCTGTACAAGTGTGCAGAGACTGAATCAGGGTGGTTATCATCCCTTGCCCTCACAAACACAGAAACTCAGTATGTGCACTGAACCTACCAGGAGATCCTAAAATTGGGATTAAAACAGTAGAAGGTATTTTTGAGAGATCAGAGGTTCATAAATAAGACAGAAACACTCAAACTACAATAGTCAAAATTAACAACAAAACCCCTTAATTCTTGTAGTAGAAATCAGTTAAGGAGGACAGAGCAGGTTCAGATCTGGAAGAGCCAGAAGTCCCAGCTTGCAGTGGCTCAGCTCTGACCCAGCACCACAGGTCACTGCAGAGGGTTTGGGGTGCCCTGCCTGCCCTGCAGCTCCTGCTCTAAGGGTGGAGCTGATCCAGAAATCACAGAATCACAGAGTGAGTTGGGTGGGAAGGACCTTAAAGTCCATCCAGTGCCACCCCCTGCCATGGGCAGAGACACCTTCCACAGGCCCAGGTTGTTCTGGGGTGGGGGACAAGGTGGACATCAAGCACAGGGTGGGCTCCATGGGCTGGGAGGGCTTTTCCAGCCTCAGGGATTTTGGAATTGTGTGACCAAGCAAGAAATTGGTCCAAAGCCATGACTAGGATTTGGGAACTGTGAACAGGTTCCTACAAAGCAGAAGAGGCCCCATACATGAGGGAAATGGTATTTCAAATGGGATGCTCCTGCTGGAACCACTTTGCTCCACATTAAGCCCAAAATCCCAGAGCAGTTTGGGCTGGAAGGGACCTTAAAGCTCATGTCATTCCATCCCCTACAATGGACAGATTTCATTGCTACTGTTGGCATCAAAGGGCCAGCTCAGCCCCTCCCAGGTGCCCTCCTGCCATCCCCATCCCCTCTGCCATCAGAGATCTTCCCTCCTCCAGGGGTGAGATCTCCCCTCTCAGCCACAGCTCAGTGGGGCAGGGCTGGGGGAGAAGCCCCTGGAAGCAGAAGCCGTGGGGTGGGATCTTAGGGCAGCCTAACCCAGCAGTGGTGCAGCCAGAGCCTGCCCCTGCCCCTAAAGCCTGAGCAGCAACTGGGAGGGCTGCAAGGGAAAAGCAGCAGCAGATCATCTGACTGACTGGGAAGGGGACATTGGACAAGAGAACCCCTGGGGCATTGGCTTGGTTTGGGTTTTCCTTTCAAAGAAATGTCTTTGACAAGAAATCCATTTTTACAGGGATCAGGCAGAGTTCAGAAAAACAGGTATTGAATGTTTACAAAAGACAGAGAGTGACCAGTGCCTTGGACACAGCAGGGCAGTGCAAGGCACCTGCTGCACACAACAGCCCTGGGTGAGGGATCACACAGGGCAGAAACACCCGGGGAGCAGCACAACAGCCCAAAGGCTCAGGAAGCCCCCGAGCAGGGGCTGAGCTCCTGCAGGTCCCCTGGGAAGGGTGGACAGGCTGTGGCAGCACAGGCAGAGGGTATGAGGTACAGCTGGGGCTGAGCCCAAGGGGGGGTGTACATGGTCCTGCAGATCCCTGGGCTTAAAAGAGACATGGGAAAGGCTTAAAAACCCTGCTTGGGCTTTGGCATTTGGTTTATGTGAGAATTCCAGCCACAGAGACCCCAAGGGATCAGAGCCACAGAGGAGTCCCCTTGGGAAGACTCAAACCTCAGGCTGGTGGCTCTGCCTTCGGGACCAGCAGAGGGATCCAGAGCAACTGGACAGCTTTCAAAAAGACATTTCCAACCTGTGTCTGTTCCCCCGTGAGCGAAAACCCACATGCAGGTATGGGATCATCCCTGTGTGCTGGACACCTGAGGGACACCAACAGCCAGCCTGCCCAGCACAGACAGGCACAGGCATTTCCAGGGGCAAACCCTTGGGAATTGCTCAGCCAGAAGTGTCTGCCCTGGCACAACTCAGGGAGAAAACCACTCCCTGAGGATGGAAAACAATCCAAACCAGAGTCTGCACAGCCCAGCCTGGTCTCCAGTGATGGAAATGAGAACAAGCTGGGGCTGATCTGAATTCCTTTATGTTGTTTTACTGAATCCCTCCCAGACTCATCCATGGGTCATTCCCAAGTGTCTCCCTTGTCAAACATTCCCCTGACTTGCAAGCTGGCCTCCCACTTCTACTGACAGGGAGAACACCCCTTCAAGAACCCTCATCACACCCTTTTTTCCAGCCATAAACTCCAATATTTGAGCTGGAAGGGACCTACAGCAACCATCTGGTCCTACTGCCTGACCAGGCCAGGGCTGGCCAGAAGTTCAACCACATCATTGGTGTCCAATTGTCTCTGCAGCACCGACAGTCCTGGGGCACCAACCCCCTCCGCAGGAGCTGCATCAGGGTTTGACCATCCCCTCTGGATGGAAACACTCCCTTCCTGTCCAGTCACTCTGGAAAACATTCCAAATCTCCCCCAGCAGCCCCTGAAGCTGAAACCCATGGAGCAGGTGCCACAGAGCACCTCAGCCCACCCCATGGGCATCCCAAAGCACTGCAGCTCTATGGGTGTCATACAGCCCTCAATCATTAACTTCTCCTCACATCTGACCTGATACAATTTACAGGCTCTACAGTTCTTGGCAATATTGAAGGGATGAAAAAAATTCATAAAATTTCAAGACCAAAATCCATTTCCCTGCCAATCCCCCAACCCTGCAATGGCACAAATCCCTCAGTATAAGGAGAGTGTTATCAAAAACAGTCCTTCAGGGTGAGAAATACTTTTCCCTCTAAATATTTTCCATCCTTCTGCCTTAATTACCAAACAAATTGGACTGTTTTCAGACTGAAGGCAACATCGCATGTCTGAGAACGCAGGACAGCAGAGACTGTCTAGAGAGGTCACTTGAGAGTGTAGTGTTTGTTTCATGGAATGGTTTGGGTTGGAAGGACCTCAAAACCCACCCAGTGCCACCCCCTGCCATGGGCAGGGACACCTCCCACCAGCCCAGGTGGCTCCAAGCCCCGTCCAACCTGCCCTTGGACACTCCCAGGGATCGATCCAGGGGCAGCCACAGCTCCTCTGGGCAGACCAAGGGAAGTGGTTCATCCCCCCAGGGTGGGGATGGTGGTCCTGTGCCAATGGAGGGGGTCCAGCACTGCTGCTTTGGAGGAGTCCATGGCAAAGGAGAAGCTCAGAGGAGCAGGACTCAGTGCCCCAGGGAAGGAGTCACAGAAGGGCTGACATTAACTCTGCATTAACACTAATGACAGAGCTACAAATCACAGGCTGGCTTAATAAAAAGGATCCTGTTTTGTCGCTGCTCACAAGAGGGTTTTGATTGATTTTTGGCATCAGTCAGGTAATTCCAAGATCAATAGGACAAAATCCACCTATTTGCTTGTTAGTGACAGAATTTGAGTCTGCAACAGACTCAGAGTTTATAAATCCTGTGACACCAGAGAGACTGTTTACAGAAACAAGGCATGGAGGGACAAGGGGATGGCTTCCCACTGCCAGAGGGCAGGGATGGGTGGGCCATTGGGAAGGAATTGGTGGGTGGNGCTGCCCCTGGATCCCTGGGACTGTCCCAGGGCAGGTTGGACAGGGCTTGGAGCCACCTGGACTGTTGGGAGGTGTCCCTGCCCATCACAGGGGTGGCCCTGGGTGGGCTTTAAGGTCCTTCCAACCCAAACCAGTGTGGGATTCTGGGATCATTCCACAATTTTCTTCCTTTGGAATTCTGCTTCTTTCATACAAACTATGAAACACAGAATTAGACTTACACTAGACCTCTCTCCAACTTCTGTACACCCACACATCAACCCAACCCAGTGAGTAATCAAATCAGTAACAACAAAGTAAATGAAAAATCACAAAGCCTCAGAAAAAAAATATAACTGTGTTCCTGGTTATTAATCCACATCCAGCTCCCAAATACAGCTGCAGACTGACACAGAACAAGCTGTTCCTGCCAGGAAAGGCTGCTC
>VWZG01005853.1:67867-85634 GCA_013396735.1 Grallaria varia | reverse complement strand
GAGGGTGGGCAGGCCCTGTCCCAGGGTGGGCAGAGAAGCTGTGGCTGCCCCTGGATCCATCCCTGGGAGTGTCCAAGGGCAGGTTGGACAGGGCTTGGAGCCACCTGTGCTGGTGGGAGGTGTCCCTGCCCATGGCAGGGGGGGCACTGGATGATCCTTGAGGTCTTTTCCCACACAAACCAGTCTGGGATTCCCTGTAACTGGGAGAAGAGCTGAAGCAGGAAAAAAAAAAAAAGGACAAACTTCCAAAGAGGTTTATGGTTCTGCAGAGCAGCTTTGTGGTGACAAGAGATTGCCAGGGAATTCCCACACCCAGCTGAAGTGAACCTGGCCCTGTGATCCCAAACACTCCTTTTACTCTGAAATTGTAGGAAAACAGACACTTTCCAAGTTACAGCAAACTATCACACAAACCCTGGTCTGATCCCTGCTGCGACACAAATCCCTCCTGCCCTCATTTTTGCCAGATTTGTGCAACCCATCTGCTCTGCTAAACTGTTTCTAGCTTTTAAGGCCACAGTAATTGCCTTTTTTTTTCCTCCACATGCTTTATGCATATTTTTGATAACCTCCCTTTTTTGGGCCAAATATCCTCTTTCCTGCAGAACCAACCATTACTCATCACAATGCCCAAAGTGCCCAGAGTCACCAAAGACCTTCAACAGGTGGAACAGCTCATTTCAAGCAAGATCCTGTGCAGAATTCAAAGGGATAAATCAGTCACACTCCCTCCAGAAGGGAGAGCAAATGCTGGTTACTTTGTACTGGTGAGGAATTCACTGGTCCAGCACAGCCCAGTTCCTCTCCCTCCCAGTTCAAGGGAAGAATTGGAAAAGTTGGAAAGAAAACAGGAGAACATTCTGTGAGTGTGGCCCCATGGTGCCTGCAGGGATGCAAAAGAGGTGTCTCCATGTTGTGAGATAGTTGTGGGAAACTGAGCATAGACAGAAAAAACAGCCTTAAATTCTGACCCTGATGGAGGGCTGAAGGAAAGCAGGATGAGACAGGACAACCCACAGTCAGGTTGCCATCACATAACACAAGATCTGGGGTCATCTTTTGCAGTGACCGTCTAGAAAAATCATAGACTTACAGAATGGTTTGGGTGGGAAGGGACCTCAAAGCCCACCCAGTGCCACCCCCTGCCATGGGCAGGGACCCCTCCCACCAGCCCAGGTTGCTCCAAGCCCCGTCCAACCTGCCCTTGGACACTCCCAGGGATCCAGGGGCAGCCACAGCTTCTCTGCCCACCCTCCCATCCACCAATTCCTTCCTTTATAAACATCTCCTCTATCCCTGCCCTCTTTGAGCTCCGAGCATCCCTCCTTCCCCTCAGCAGCTGAGCTGTTCCTGTCCTGCTGACAAGTCCCATTAAATCTGTGAGAAAGGCAAGGAGAGCATTTGGGGAGAGGCAAGAAATAACCCCAGCCAAGGTTTGCTGACATTTCCCACCTCACAAATACTGAGATACAACTTTGGGGTTCCAACTGTGACAACGGAGAGGCACTTTGTGCCAGATCCTCCCCCCCAAAGGAGGAGAACATTTAATAAGCTCTCAGGCAAATTCCCAGAAGTCCCTCAGCCTCTGCTGTTCCAATAATTGACTCCCATGAGCACCACCCCAAAACCATCAGCATCTCCACAAGGTACTACTGGGATGCTGAGGGGAGGGCCAGGGAAACCCTACCTCAGCTGGAGAACATCCATCAGGAGAGAGCAGCTGAACTGTGGACCTTTCTAGAGCCTCAGATTAATGCAGTGGGAAAAGATCTGCACTGTTCTGATTTCTCCTCATCCCAGGGGAAAGAGACATGGATTAAAGCAGCAACTCCTGCAAATCAGTGCCAGGTTTGAGGAATGCCCTCTGCTCCCTGATGGATCTCCCAGAGCAGCCCAGTCCATTCCTGTCACATGCATTTAAAAAAAAAAAAAAGTAGTGTTGATTATATAAAGTCATGGCTAATCCAGTAAAAAGGGTTATAAAACACTTCCTAATCCATGCATTAAGATGCCTTTCCTGGGAATGTTTACACAGCAGCTGCTGGAAACATGGGCTAATTCTGAGCATGTGGAGCATCTTTGACTGCAATAAAATGATGAGGTGCTTGAATGGTGGTTGTTGAAGTGCTCCAGGACACATCTCACAGCAAACAGAGTGGGATGAGAAACTTTAAATACAACTGCACATTACAGGGAATGTGTGCCTGGACTCCAACAGCTCAGGTTGGAAAGATCCATGGAAAGCACCACGTGGTGCCTGAGTTCCAGGCACAGCCACCTGGAACTGCCATGGACACACCTCCACACTGATTCCAGCTGCTCAGCCCCAGCACAGGGACACAGCAGCTCTCCCTGCCTGGATGCTCCTCAGGGATACCTGGCCCTGTCCTGGCCAGGGGGACTCGAGGGTCTCCAGGGTCCCTTCCAGTCCAAACCATCAGGGATTCTGCATGTGAAGGCATTGGTGGGCACTGGGACACCAGGGTGAGCTTCCAGCCTATGGAAAAATCAGAGCAGGAACAAAGAATACTTGTAATTCTGGATTTAAAATGGCTCAGCACTGGATGCAGGGAAGGTCTCTCGGCCAAAGACATCAATGCAGGCCCCTCAAAATCACATGGAATTCTGGGCTTAATTCAGGAAAAGCTCGCACAAGAAGTTGCCTGCTCTCCCACAGCTAAAACATTTAAGGCACAGTGGGAGAGATCTTGAGTGATGTAAGTGATGTGAGACAAACAAAGGGAAACACATTAAACTGGAGAAAAACCTGTCAGTGGCATTTTTGTCCCAGTTGTTTTCCCTTGGAACCATCACAGACCACAGCCTGGGCTAGGCAGGACTTTAAAACCCTTCTGAAAGGTCTCTGCTTTAATAAACCATTTCAGCTGTGGACTCCCTTACCATTAGGTTTAATTCTTTCATTAAACATTTACATTATTTCTGTGACTAATTACCTCTCTCCTTGTTGTTTTTGTGTACCAGAGCAAGTGCATCATCCCAGGAATCTCCATGTCACTGCACTGGGACTGAGCAGAATGAATTGGGAAAGCTCAGCAAAAAGCCCAAGAGAAGGACACAGAAAAGACCCAGATCAGAATTTCAAAATATCATGAAATGAAATTAAAGAAAGGAATTATTCAGAATTAGCTTATGAGGTGGAATTAATGACGTGATTCCATTAAGGCTTAATGGAGCCATTAGGAGACTTTGCTCAATGAAGGAAAGCAAAGGGAAGTGCAGAGAATGGGGCAGTGGCAGCAGCAGCATCTTTGTCATGGTGGGAGGGCTCTGTCATTAACACTCCGATCCCAGCAGGGCTGGCAGAACCAGGGCTGGATATCACAATGTGTCCTCTGTTCTTCCACAGCTAAACACACATTTGGAAAGAAGAGAAAAAGCACTTCTCAGAGACTGGATGAGGAATTCCTCACCCATAACCACATTCTGGGGGTGGATATTCCCCTGCTGGGGCCCTCCATGACCAGCTCCAGGGACATCCCACAACAGCTGAGTGCCTGCACTTTTCCATAAGCAACACTCTGACCCCATCATTCCAGGGGAAAGAGGCACTGGACACAGGGGGCTACAGGACTAATGTAAAACATTCCAAACAAACCTTGTGGGAAGCCAACAACTTTCTTTTCTCCAAACTGGCATCATCTCAAGAAATTATTAATCCAAAACCCTGCAGTTAATGACACCAACACAAATTAAAGGGGGGGACCAACCTCCAGAGCAGTGAGAGGAGGGGAAATGCACACAGACGTGAATCTGAACCTGATGGTGGCAGAGCCTACAAATTTGGGCTAGAGCAGCAAAGCTGCCCAACACTCCTGGAACACCTTCTGGAGAGGGAACAAGCCTGCAATCCCCCAGCTGAGAGGGCCAGAGACTCTTGGTGATCAGAGACACCAGAAGTCACGGAATCCCAGACTAGTTTGGGTTGGAAGGACCTCAAAGCCCACCCAGTGCCACCCCTGCCATGGGCAGGGACACCTCCCACCAGCCCAGGTGGCTCCAAGCCCCGTCCAACTTGCCCTTGGACACTCCCAGGGATGGATCCAGGGGCAGCCACAGCTTCTCTGCCCACCCTGTGCCAGTGAACAATGCCCAGGTTACTCCCAAGGCAGAACAAAGACATTTTCCAGTATCACCACTGGGATCACTACAGAGGGGATAAAATATTCCCAGGCACAACCTGGCACAGAAGGTGCCAGCAAGGGAACATTTGTGGCATAGCCAAGCTGGGAACAGAGTCAGAGCCCAAGCAGGTTCCAGGGGGCTCTTCAGGACAGTGGGGACACCAAGGACACAGCCACGTGCCACCACCTGCAGGCAGGTTGTCACTCACCAACATGCTCAGCATTGCCCATGCCCCCCTCAGCAGAACACAACCCAAATCCAGGGTGGGCCTGAGGACCCAGAAAGCCAAAAAAACCCAGAACCTGACATAATCAGTATTTCAGAATTTAAGTACTTCCACAGAATTTTAGATCTGACTCCGGACTTTTCCATGCCTGGAGTGACTGTGCCATGACCACAGGGAAATCAATACTAAGGAAGTCCAAGTCCTCCAAACTCTTTTGAGCATCAATAAATGCTCACTTTGCCCTGTAATTTATCCACCATAAGAGGCAGGTCTTTAGCAATCACACAATTGCTCTGTGTTTTCACACACAGAGAGGCAAGGCAGCTCTTCCTGCTCCACTAGGAAAGGAATTGGGCTGCAGTTAGATTCCATAGCCAGCTACTCATGCTGTGCTCTGTGAGCAGCTCCAGGACTCAAACACTCCCCAAGGACAGGGATGGTGCTGCCGTTCCCAGGAACTCTGAGGTTTCTTCATTAATGAAACACAGGTTATACCCCATAGGCTGCAAACAGCTCAGCAAGGTAAGACTGATGTAATTAACATTTACAGTCACAGCCATATCCAGGATGGAATTACAGCTCCTCATTTACATCTCCCATATCAGGGACATGGTCCCTTCCCCACCGGGAAGTGTTAATTAACATTGACAGAGTGAGAAAAGCAGGAGTTTGGACCTAGGAGGAAAGAGCCAGGCAGTGGCACCTCCTCCACTATCACATATTCCAACATGAGCTCTGGAAATGGAATTAAGGAACAGAGGATGTACATCCCAGATGTCTTGGTGGGGTGGTCCCTCAAGACCAAGGACAAGCAGCTTGCCTTTCTCCAAGTCCTGATCACACTCTCCAGAGCCCACCCACTCTGCTCTCTGCTCAGTGCTGGGGCACTGCCCAGCCAAGAAGTTCTCCCTCCTGTGCAGGTGGCACTTGCTGGGCATCAGTTGCTGCCCCTGGTCCCTCTTGTGCCATGGCTGGGCCCCCCGAGCAGAGCCTGCTCCCTGCTCTGCCCCCTCCCTGCAGGCTCTGCTGCCCATGGGGAGGTCCCCTCTCAGTGGCTGCTCTGGGGCTGAACAGCCCCAGCTGCCCCAGAGATGTTCCAGTCCTTCAGCATCTATCCAGGTCTATTCACATCAATTCTCCTCTCACACCAAACTCATCATCCCCACCCCCCACCCAGTGCCTTCATCCTGCTCTTCCCTCCCCATGTCCCACATCCAAGCAGCTCCATCATATCCATGGCCACCCAGCAGTGATTCCACCACACAAGGAGAGTCCTGCAGGGCTTTGCTCACAATTTCAGCAGCAAATCCCCACCAAAAAACAAGTCCCAGGCTCAGGGCTCGACTCATCTGCACTGAGGGTTGTCTTAATGATGCAGAAACGAGCTAAATATATTTTTAATCTCATATTTTAATTTGTCAAGAGCATCTCTGTGGCTTTTAAATGAGATTTAAAGTGCATTTTATTCCACCAGGACAAAATTCAGTCACTGGCTAAAATTAGATTAGTGGCTCCAGTGCTTAATTAGCAAAAGGTTTAGAAGTTTCACTCTGGAACATTCTGGGCCACATCTCATTAACCCAGCCTGAAATAACTGTTGATGTGTGATTTATAAATAAGAGGGAATTCAGGAACACGACAAATATGGAGACACTTTCCCCGTTTACAATGGGAAACTGAGAAAGGCAGCCCAGGCAAAGCTGGAGCACAGGGAAGCCAAGGTTGGGAGCACCTCCAGTTCCCTGGAAAACCTGTGCCAGGCATGCCCATCCCCACAGCCAGGAATTCCCTCCCAATATCCCACCTAAATCCCCGCTCTTTCAGCTTCAAATTGTTGTGAAAATTAAGCTATGAAGAAAACAAAGAAGGGAGGAAAAATGTTGCAGGGCTTCAGGGGACCAGTTGGTTCTGCTTTTTTTTAGGCCAGTTTAGTTTTCATTTAAACTTCCAAATTATGTGTCAAGACTTCCAAAAGAAGTTGGTGGCTTGGATGCTCCTGAATCTCTAACTTGGACACCTCCAGGGTGAGGACTCCAAACCTCGCAGGGCATTTCCCTGAGACTGAGCACAAGTTGATCAAGGCCATTCAGAAGGGCCTTAGAAATACCTGCATTTGTTCTGGCAAGTGGCCTAAACAAGAGAAAACCAAAAGTCTTCATGCAATAAATTATACCTCTAATTTCTAAGGCGTCAAAAGATTTTTGTAAAAAAAATTAAATTCTATTTATATGTATATATGTAAGTATGTAGTATATAAATATATACACATAAAGTACAGCATATTTTAGACAAATTAATTTTCATAACACTACCAAACACTGAGGGATCAGGCTCAGAGCATTGGAGGACTGGTGGAACAGGAGTCAGGGCCCAGGATGTGCTTCCACTTCTATTAAAGTTACAAGATCAGAGATCTCACAATATGTTGTACTTTGGGAGAAATCAAGGATTTAGAAGTACAGAAATTAATTTTTGAAGGGCAGAGACAGCCCTGTGGACTTGTAGGTCCTCAGCAGGAGTGACTCAGTGACAGCTTGAGAGCTGGGCACAGCAGCTGGGTCCTTCCTCCTGCTTTTAGTTCCACCCTCCCCTTCCCTCCCAGCACAGCTTGGGTAGATTTGCTCCATTAGGTGACAAACTTATCAAACAAAACACGACAGAGTGTGAGATGACAGACCCTTCAGACATGCAGCAACACCACCCTGAGTTCCCTGGCCATCAGTTTAATTAACAGAGTTGAACCAGCAGCACTTGCAAGGGACATGAGAAAGAGGGGAAGGAACCCACACCCAGGTCAGTCCCCATGTGAGACACTGGTCTGTGGGTGCCTGGGCAAGAGTCAGCCAGGGCATGGGTTCGGTTGGGAGGGACCTTCAACACTAGCTCATCCCACCCCTGCCATGGGCAGGGACACCTCCCACCAGCCCAGGTGGCTCCAAAGTCCCGTCCAACCTGCCCTTGGACACTCCCAGGGATGGATCCATGAGCAGCCACAGCTTCTCTGCCCACCCTGTGCCAGGGCCTGCCCACCCTCCCAGCCACCAATTCCTTCCCAATACCCCATCTCTCCCTGCCCTCTGGCAGTGGGAAGCCATTCCCTGTGTCCTGGCACTCCTCCTGCTCCAGGGTCACTGTTAATCCACTAAACTGTCCCAAGGCAGACCCTCTGAGCCCTAATGATTATTAACATTAATTACCTTTGCAGTCTCTGTCCCCAACTACAAACCTGAAAAGGGGAAACAAAAGATTAACTCCAAGTGCTCTTTCCCATATAAATAAATTGGAAGATAAGGGAGATTAAAGCTCAGATTTTGAAAGGTCAAGCCTTGAGAGGCTGTTGATTTTTGGGCAGCCCCTACACTGCCCTGCCCAGGCAGGGAGGGAAGGAGGAGCCCTCGGCACTGCCAGAAGAAGCTGAATAAAGTTCAGTCCCTTCTCTAAAGAGCAAGGGGAGGCAGCAGTTTACTGATCTTTATACTTCATTATTGGCTTCCTGGCAGCAAATGGAAGGGTTTAGCCACTGTCAACATGGCTCTCCTGGCAGCCCATCCTGCTCTGCCTCCTGGATCTCCCCAGATTACAGCAAACCAAGCCCTCTCCTCCCACACCTCCCCAGCAGGGCATGCTGTGAGTTCCCACAGCAAGCTTTGGGTTTGTCCCAGCCTGGAAAAGGCAGTTTGAGGAAGAGGATCAGGATTGTTCTGAGCACAGTCAAATTCCCAACTTCTAGAACAGCCTTCTCCTTTTGGAATTATGTGGGAAGAGTCTTCTAAAACCATCAAGTCCAACTCAGCACTGCCAAGGCCACCACTGACCATGTCCCCAAGTGCCACATCCACAGGGCTTTAAATCCCTGCAGGGATGGAGCTTCCCCCCCACCCTGGGCAGCCCTTTCCAGGCCTAAACATTCCCAATGTCCAACCTGAACCTCCCTGGAAGCACACTGAGTCCAGTTTCCCCACCATATCACTCACTACTTGGTCTGTTTTCATAGAGCAGATCAACAGACTTGGGTAACCAATATATTTAAGTGAGTTACTTCTGGCAATTAATGTCAGCATTAATTATTATAATAATAAAAGTACTCCTAAGACTGCTGTTCCTAAACATTCCTCAGCAGCATCTGCATTCAGTGGTTAAAAAGCACCAAAGCAGAGTTCAAAACAGGAAAGGAGAAAAACTAAACCCAAGCTGGTCCCAACTCTTGTTACAGTAAGGGGAGATAAATTCAAGTCCCATGTGGAGTCCAGCTGGAGAGCAAGAGGCAGTCTGGGGCTGTGTGTGCTCACAGCCCCTCACAGACACCCCTGCTGCTTTGGGAGGCAGATTATCAAACCCAGCAGGAATTCCAGCTGTTCCAACCAAGCGCTGGGAACTTTCCCTGCATGATGTGCAAACAGCCCAAAGGCAAGAGCAATGAGCCAAAGGGTGTTTTGGCCCCAGCCCTTGGCAGGCACATCCCATGTTTCAGGATATCTTCACTACCAAAGCCATACAAGTTGAGTTCCTGGGAATTGTTCCAGTCCAGCCAGTGCCGAGAACAGCACTGAGGAAAGTCAATAAAGCTGGTGGGAAATGCCACACAAACTGGAAAAGGCAGGAAAGCCTCAGTGCCATGGAAAGGGCAGCCCAGGAAGGGAAGGTGGGCTGGGGGTTCCCAGGCCTGGCCAAAACTGTAATTACAGGGGAAGTTAAAACCCCCAGAACATTGATCAGCTTCATCCAACCTGCTCATAGATGCTGTTTTCTCTTGTCACTAATTAATAGTAGCTTGAGCTCCCCACTATTACAGTGTTGTTAACATTTAAAAAGTATCATTTGAAGGCTCCTTCCCACCAGGCAAGGATGCCATTATTCCTTATCTTCCAAGACAGCCAAGCCCAGTAAATAAAATTACATAAATTTATGTTCACTGGAGTGTGAAAAAATAAGTCATAAAATTAATATTATATTTATCCTCTTCCTTTTAGCAGTTATTAAAATGCACCACTGATTTCCTGACTATTTCTTTTGAAGGCAGATCTTGCCTGGAATTAATTTTGACTTTGGTTTCCTGCTTGTTTACAAAGCTTTTCCCACCTCTCCTAATCCCACAGGCTCACAGCCAGGACCAAGTGCTCTCCCTTTTCCCTGATAACAGCTCTGCATCAGTTGGTCAGGATAGGAGGGGGCTGGAGCAGCTCTGCTGGGGGAAAGGCTGGAGAGCTGGGACTGTCCAGCCTGGGGAAGAAAAGCTTTGGAGTGACCTCACTGCAGCCTTCATGGACCTGAAGGAGCTGTAAGAAACATGGAGAGAGACCATTGACAAGGCATGGAGGACACAGGGAATGGCTTCCCACTGCCAGAGGGCAGGGATGGATGGGATATTGGGAAGGAATTGGTGGCTGGGAGGGTGGGCAGGCCCTGGCCCAGGGTGGGCAGAGAAGCTGTGGCTGCCCCTGGATCCATCCCTGGGAGTGTCCAAGGGGAAGTTGGACGGGGCTTGGAGCCCCCTGGGCTGGTGGGAGGTGTCCCTGCCCAAGGCATGGGGTGACAACCTGTGCCAGGGCCTTCCCCCCCTCCCAGTCAGGAATTCCTTCCCATTATCCCAACTAAACTTCCCTTCTTTCAGCCTCTCACACTTACAGCCCCCAGTCTCACAGCTCCACATATCCCTATATCCATGAGAAAATACCCAAATAATCTGCAAAACCCACGATTTATTGATATTATTGATGCCCAAGTCCCTCCACAAATTCAGAGAGGAGATGACTAGGCTCTCCAAGAGCACATTAAGTGCCTGGGTATTTATTTTCATCACATATTCCCACAAAACCTCTCTCTGTTTACACCTGACTGATAAACCTGCCACAGGTTGTTGGATTAATCCTGCCTAGTTTGCCCAAAGCATCGAGATGGGGAGGCTAAGAGTGATCTCAAGCCATAAAGCCCAAGTACTTCAAGTAAATATTGCTTTTAAAAAGCCGTTTACAAGGCAGACATTACCCAGCAATGCCTTAAATCACACAGAGAACCCCATGCTATGGGATGGCCTGGGAGGGGCAAATCAGTGACTGCACCACAGCAGGTCCCTCCATCTATCCAAATCCAGCCTGAGCACATCAAGTCTCCAGGTTCCCTCAAGTCCCAGAGGTTTCAACAGCAGCAGGATTTCTGTTCAAGCACTGCTATTTCCTGCACAAAAGGCTCTTTATGCTACAAGAGTTTATTTTCCCTTAAATAATTCTTAAATAGAGACTTTAAAACTTGAGCAAACCTTAAAGAAAGCCTGGTCTCTCCATGGCAGGAGTCCTCAGAGAGGTTCTGCTCATCTTTGACATTCATGAAATAGTTATTTTAGCGCTGCTAGATAAGCAATTAATTCCCCAATTAATATTAATATTTTGTGTGCAGCTGAGTTCCTATTTGAATAAGCAATTACATGAAGTTCCTTTGATTCCAAATGAGTACAGAAACTGTCCTGGCATGGGGAAATGGGTCCAGAAGTGTTGGTTTAGATACAGACAAGCTGCATGTGCAGAACAGGAGCACAGTCATGGTACAGGATTTATGAGAGTAACAGGAGCATCCCAAAAAATCCCCCTACGGGTTTCCAATGGAGATGTTTCTCCCTTTCTCCTGTAGGCTCTGAGAAACATCCCCCCCTGCTGAAACCAAGGGCAGGGGTCACAACTCCTGTGCCTTGGCAGACACTTGGCTGGTTAAAAGCAGCACCCTCAGCACAACAGCCACAAGTCAATACATCCTACAAGGATAACAGCAGGATCATTTGGGCAAGAGAATCCTCCAGTGAGCTGGAGGCAACAGGTCCATGTTCACAGCACAGACAAGGGAGTCCCAGCTGGTTGGGGCCATTGATGGGGAGTACAAGGAGCACACATGGTCACATCAGCCCCTCAGGTCCCACAAAGCCCTCCTGCCATCCCCAGCACATCCACCCCCAGTTCCACGGATTCCCCCAAGCTACCCTGGCTGACTGAAATCCTGGCTCCTGGAACACAGAGCAGGTCATGTCTCATCCTTTACTGACTCCCCTTCATCACACTGCATTTGTCCCTAACACCTGCCAGAGGCTCTGGAACCACCAACAAATCCTGGGATCACCAGTCCCAGCCAGGCCCTGGAGACACAGGGAGGGAGGGCTGGTTATCCTGGAGTCAGATTGGTTTGGGTGGGAAGGGACCTCAAAGCCCATCCAGTGCCACAGGCAGGGACACCTCCCACCAGCCCAGGTGGCTCCAAGCCCCATCCAACCTGCCCTTGGAACAACTCCCAGGGATGGATCCAGGGGCAGCCACAGCTTCTCTGCCCAGGCCTGCCCACCCTCCCAGCCACCAATTCCTGCCCAATATCCCACCCATCCCTGCCCTCTGGCAGAGGGAAGCCATTCCCTGTGTCCTGTCCCTCCATCCCCTGTCAATGGTCTCTCTCCATGTTTCTTACAGCTCCTTCAGGTCCTGGAAGGCCACAATTCAGTCACCCCAAAGCTTCTCCAGGCTGGGCATTCCCATTTCTCCAGCCCTTCCTCCCAGCAGAGCTGCTCATGCCCATGGCCCCTCACAGACCTGTAGAGTCTCTGCAGCACCAAACTCATCTGACCAACACAACATCCCTCTGGTTTTACCCCTTCAGCTCCCTTTTCTATCACTGACCTCAAATCAGCACTGAAAGTTTAATCACACCCAGAAACCCAAGATAAAAACCTCACTGAGAATTCTTGCATTGCCTGAGGAAAAAAACAATAAATAGAATAATTGGTTTCTAACCATATTACGATTATGATTGAGGAAAAGAAGAGAACTTTATTCTGGCAGTTTCCTCCACAGACCCAGAAGATGCTTCTTAATTCCCTGCAAATAACTTTTATTACTTGCACTGCAAAGCACTAGTGATATGCAGAGACCTGGACCACAAACTACACTCCCAGCTGGACATCTCCCTGGGCAGTTGATGCTTTTTGCTTCCATCCAAACAAAACCTGACAAGAATTAAGTTCTCCCAATTGCAGTCTTGGCTCATATATTGAGTTTTTTCCCAAGCACATCCCATTCCCTGCAGCTGGGTCTGCAAGTGGCTCCTCCCAGCACAGGGAGCAACATCCCAATGAGCTCGTTTGGAGACACAGGGGCCAAGCTGGGGCTGACTTTACCACACACCAGGGCAGGAAAAAAATCACTCTAAAACATCAGTGGCTCACTGGAACTGCTCAGCAAATAAATCACAGTTCATCGCTTGTGCGCTCTGAATCCCAAGTAGAAATTACAAGCTATAAAGGCTGAGAAACTCTTATTGTTTTCAATCTGTAAACCCCAGGAAAAGGTCACCAAGGTAATCACTGCAAGAAAAGATCACAGGTCAGAAGAATTTTTTTCTGTGGCATGAAACGATCAGGAAAAGGGCTTGCACTGGTGGGAATTAAAGAGCATATCTAATTCCATCTCCAATTCACATCAAATATTAAAGATATGAAAATTCCGGTTGTGAAAAGTAACCCCTGTAGGTCTCATTCGGTCACAGAGGGACAGAGGATGTTTGGGGGACCAAGATGCCCTGTGTTGTGAAAATCAAGGTTGGCAGAGACGCCCAGGCACTCCTTAGTTCCAATTCCCTGAGGATTTTAGGATGTTCTGGCACATAACTGGTGACAGCCCTGGACACAGGGTAAAGCCAACCACAGGGAAATAAACACAAGTGCAGGTTGGGGACTTCAAACAAATCCCTGATGTTGCCAGTGAAGCTCATTTGAACAGATTTTAACTAAGCTGGCTTGGAAGGAGATCTTCTGGGGCCCTTCCAACCCAAACCATCCTGTACTTCCAAATGGAAAGTATTTAAAGGATTGCTGGATACACCAACAAGCCTGAGCCAAAGGTAACAATAGCCAAAACCTTGGGAGAAAAGTGACTGTTCAGGTTGTGAGTGCTACAGGAGGTGGCACCGGATGGGCTTTGAACTCCTTCCCACCCAAACCATTCCAGGATTCCATAACACCTGCAGCCCCCAGGTGTTTCTGCTCTGGATAGGGTGCCCCCAGCCCAGACCCAACACAGCCCCACTGGGGTTGGTGCTTCCAGCCCTCAGCACAGCCCCTGCCAGGCTCCCAAAAGGCAGCACCCAACCTCATCCCTGCCAGAGAGGATTTTACACCGGAGCTCTCACCTGTGGAGTTGCCAGCCCGGCTGACACCACAGAGGGGCTGGGGAGCAGCTGCAGCAACCTGCTCCCTCCAGGACAAAACAAGCCACTGCTGCCTTGGTGTCAGTGAGAACACAGCCCAGCACCACAGGGGCCTCTACAGCAAACAGGCTGCCTGAGGTTGGAATGGAAACACCACAACTCCCAGCTCAAGTGCCCAAGCGCTTGGCCAGCACAGGATCCCCTGCACAGCCCCTGCCAGGAGCAAACCCAGCTCCAGCCACACACCCCAACAGGGAATTCCTTGGAAACACTCAGTGCCACTTCCTGAGGCCTGAGAAAAGACACCTTGCCCCCAGCCCTCCATTTTCCTCCTGAATTATTAAAACAAAACACATTTTCACTCCACTGAAGTTATTACGAGAGGGAGACTCATCTGAAGAACCCAGTCCCAGGGCTGCTCTGTGCCACAGGCTCAGCTGATGAGCATTTGAGAGCCTACATTAAGGAAAGAAAGCACTGAGGATAATGTTCCAAGGTGCCTGCCTTTAATTCCAGAGAAAGAGAGCTTTAATGCCCAAATGGCATTTAATCTGCCACTAAAAACATCAGCACACAATACCCACAGCAGCAAGAGGCAGCTCTGGGGGGGCTCAGCCTCCCCCCTCATTAAATCCAAGCATGCATTTATTGCCTGGCACATAATGGAAAAACTGAAATGCCAAAGAAACAGCAGGAGAAAACTCAGCCAGAAACAGTAAATACATTAAAAAATAAATGTACAAACAGAACATAGCACTCACCAGCCCCCACAGGCAGGAGCATCCTCCTGGCACTCCAGCTCTCCCACTGCTCCACAGCACAGCCTCTACTGCCTCTCACCCCTCATTATATGGTTGCCTTAATTACAACTGAAAACACCTGTGTCTAATTACCAAGCAGAGTTAATTTCTCCAGCCCCTCTGCAGCTGAGTTGGGTCTAAGGGACTTTTAGAATGTCTAGGTTGCTGATGGAGCCCCAATATTATATGGTTGTGACTATGCAGTTAAGGGGAGGTTTGTTCTGGGGCTCTGTACACACTGCCCTTTTCAAGGTGAAAATCCCTGTCAGTGGCCAGAATTCCCAGCCTGGGAAAGAAAAACAAAGGGAAAGTCACCAGTAAAAAGAGGCCATAGCAATTCAGCAGGTGGGGAAACAAAGGTAGGAGGAAAATAACCCACACTCAGGGGCCTCCTGTTTGTCAGGAAGGGCTGGAACAGACTCCAGAGGGTCCTGGGCAGTATCGAGAGGCCACTGATCTCTTGCCAGCAGGAAAGGCTGGGAGAGCTGGGGGGGGTTCACCTGGAGAAGGGAAGGGTCCAGGGACACCTGAGAGCCCCTCCCAGTGCCTTAAGGGGCTCCAGGAGAGCTGGAGAGGGACTGGGGACAAGGCATGGAGGGACAGGACACAGGGAATGGCTTCCCACTGCCAGAGGGCAGGGACAGATGGGATATTGGGAAGGAATTGGTGGCTGGGAGGCCCTGGCATAGGTTGGGCAGGGAAGCTGTGGCTGCCCCAAACCAGTCTGTGATCCTGTGAAATGAGTGGAGTCTCCCATCTGGGGAACAGGCCCTTTTTTGAGGATGATCTTTTCCCGTTCACTGAACCTGGTCCAGGAGACCCTTCCAGATGATCCTGTGGCTGCTCTGAATGTCAGTGCCTGATCCCACCAAAGCTGCTGCCAGTCCGATTGTGGCCATTGGATGGTTTGCCTTTTTTCCCATGGCTCTGCCAGGAATTTTTTTCATTCATTTGAAAAATTACCACTCCTGGTTGCCTTTGAGCAGTTTTGGGACACATTAAGTTGGTTTCCCCTGAGGGGTCAATGCCTTTGGGAACATTCAGATTAACCCATCTCACAAATTCGAAGTTAAAAATGGTCTCTCTTATTACTGGGGTCAGAATTTGGTTAAACATCCCAAGGACTGCACCAGATCCCTTCTGAGCACTCAAAGCTTATTCCAACATCCCGTTTCTGCTCACGAACAGGAACCTCAGGCTGTCACCAAACTTTTGTGTCCCAGTTTGCATGTGGGAAGGCAGCCAAGGTGTAAATGAGACAGTGTCAGTGTAGAGTCACCAGTGAAGTTCCTACAGAGGATGATTAGCTAATTGCAGTTAATTACTTTGCAAACAAAGCACCCAGACCCAACAACATGTCATAAAGAGACGATTTTTGTCACTTCATGTCTAACAGGGTAATAAGGCCCCAGCTATTTCCCTACAACTGATTCTTTGTTTGCTTTACAGGCTGATACCTGCTGATAAAACACTTTACTTTCAAGTGATAAATTATCTTAATTAACTTTAATTGTTTGCAGACAAATTTATGCAAATAGAGCCATTTAAGCAGCAGAAGCAGTGATTTGACTGTGGCTTGGGAGAAGGCAAAGGAACACTGAACTTTGTCCATAACAGTGGGGCTTTTATCCTTTAAAATAAGGACATGAATCCTGGGGTGAGGGGGAACAGCAGCTTCATCCCTGTGCCCAGAATGTGAGAGGAAGTGCAATCCTGGATTGTTCTCCCAGCCTTTCCCTGAAGAAAGCCAGGATGGTTTGGGTTGGACCTCAAAGCCCATCCAGTCCCACCCCTGCCATGGCAGGGACACCTCCCACCAGCCCAGGTTGCTCCAAGCCCCGTCCAGCCTGGCCAGAGTTGAACTGTCCCCATGAAGCAGCTGGAGAAAAACAAAAGGATGAGCTGATCAGAAATAAATCCTGGCCCTGAGAACAACGTGCTATGAATTTAAACCACCTCTTCACATCCTCAGCTCCTCCTGGATGTCTTATTTCTGCTTTTATTGCTTGGGAGGGAAAAAATAAAAGGTTACTCTGAGTAACTGGTCTTGTGGAAGGTGTCCCTGCCCACAGCAGAGGGGTGGAATGAGATAGGCTTTGATTCACATCATATCATGGAATGGTTTGGGTTGGAAGGGACCTTAAAGACCATCTAGTTCCAACCCCCTGCCAAAATGTCCCCAGCAAAATCCCTTCCCCAGCACTAAAGCCACAGCCCCCTCAAATGCCCTGGTCTGCACACATTAATTGGTGCAGGGATGTTGAGAGTTGGGGGGTTGATTCCTTTTTTCCAAAGAAGACAAAACGTCCAGAAGACTTCATGTTGCAGAGCTGCATGTCCAGGCCATTCTCTTTCAGCTGGCCACAAATTAATAACATTTGCAAAATAATAATAATAAACTGAAGGGCAATTAGAAATGACCCGGGCACCTATAGAAGGACTGCTCTAATTAGGCACTGCCCTGATGATGAAGGGTCAGTGCATTGCCATGGCAACCAGACTCCACGCTCCACCTGGACCAGCCCTGGGAAGCAGGACCAGCATCATGGGATCCTTTAGGCTGGACAAGACCCCTGAGATCCTGGAGTGCATCTGTTAATCTGCACTGCCCAGCCCAGCTTACTGTACTTCCCAGCTAAGGGCAGTTTGTCACCAGTCAGTCACTGATGCAACTTCCCTGCAAGACTTTGTCCAGGTCATGGTTTCTCATCCCGCTGGTTTGACTTGTAATTGGGAAATGCCCACAGCACTCCCTTTTCCCAGTTAATTTTAAAGCAGACAACACTAAGGACACAGATTCTGTTTCTAAAGACAGCTCAATCTAGTGAGAACAGTTGTTTGTTTGCTGTTTCCCGGGGTCACCACCTTCTCTGCTGTTGATTCAAGGTTGGCAGTGATTTAAACTCAGTGTATTTTTACAAGCTGAGCCTAAGCCAGGGTGTAAATCATCCCCAGGGACATCCACCCCTGCCTGTCACTGCTCTGTCACTGTCGGGGCTCGGCTGGGCACAGTGTGCAGCCCCAGACCTGCTGCTGATGTCTCAGTGAGCAGTGGGAGGGCACGGCGGCTGCAGCCGAGCAGGTCCGGCTGATCCCCCGAGCAGAGCGTGGCACAGGATGGTGTGGCACTGGGCAGTGTGGCACAGGGTGGTGTGGCACAGGGCAGTGTGGGACAGGGCAGTGTGGCACAGAGCACTGTGGCACGGGGCAGTGTGGCACGGGGCAGTTTGGCACTGGGCAGTGTGGCACAGGGTGGTGTGGCACAGGGCACTGTGGCACAGGGCAGTGTGGGACAGGGCAGTGTGGCACGGGGCAGTGTGGCACGGGGCAGTGTGGCACTGGTCAGTGTGGCACAGGGCAGTGTGGGACAGGGCAGTGTGGCACAGAGCACTGTGGCACGGGGCAGTGTGGCACGGGGCAG
>VWZG01005853.1:32326-67771 GCA_013396735.1 Grallaria varia | reverse complement strand
CAGTGTGGGACAGGGCAGTGTGGCACAGGGCGGTGTGGCACAGGGCGGTGTGGCACAGGGCGGTGTGGCACTGGTCAGTGTGGGACAGGGCAGTGTGGCACAGGGCAGTGTGGCGCAGGGCAGTGTGGCACAGGGCAGTGTGGCGCAGGGCAGTGTGGCACAGGGCAGTGTGGCGCAGGGCAGTGTGGCACAGGGCAGTGTGGCGCAGGGCAGTGTGGCACAGGGCAGTGTGGCGCAGGGCAGTGTGGCACAGGGCAGTGTGGCGCAGGGCAGTGTGGCACAGGGCAGTGTGGCGCAGGGCAGTGTGGCACAGGGCAGTGTGGCGCAGGGCAGTGTGGCACAGGGCAGTGTGGCGCAGGGCAGTGTGGCACAGGGCAGTGTGGCGCAGGGCAGTGTGGCACAGGGCAGTGTGGCGCAGGGCAGTGTGGCACAGGGCAGTGTGGCGCAGGGCAGTGTGGCACAGGGCAGTGTGGCGCAGGGCAGTGTGGCACAGGGCAGTGTGGCGCAGGGCAGTGTGGCACAGGGCAGTGTGGCGCAGGGCAGTGTGGCACAGGGCAGTGTGGCGCAGGGCAGTGTGGCACAGGGCAGTGTGGCGCAGGGCAGTGTGGCACAGGGCAGTGTGGCGCAGGGCAGTGTGGCACAGGGCAGTGTGGCGCAGGGCAGTGTGGCACAGGGCAGTGTGGCGCAGGGCAGTGTGGCACAGGGCAGTGTGGCGCAGGGCAGTGTGGCACAGGGCAGTGTGGCGCAGGGCAGTGTGGCACAGGGCAGTGTGGCGCAGGGCAGTGTGGCACAGGGCAGTGTGGCGCAGGGCAGTGTGGCACAGGGCAGTGTGGCGCAGGGCAGTGTGGCACAGGGCAGTGTGGCGCAGGGCAGTGTGGCACAGGGCAGTGTGGCGCAGGGCAGTGTGGCACAGGGCAGTGTGGCGCAGGGCAGTGTGGCACAGGGCAGTGTGGCGCAGGGCAGTGTGGCACAGGGCAGTGTGGCGCAGGGCAGTGTGGCACAGGGCAGTGTGGCGCAGGGCAGTGTGGCACAGGGCAGTGTGGCGCAGGGCAGTGTGGCACAGGGCAGTGTGGCGCAGGGCAGTGTGGCACAGGGCAGTGTGGCGCAGGGCAGTGTGGCACAGGGCAGTGTGGCGCAGGGCAGTGTGGCACAGGGCAGTGTGGCGCAGGGCAGTGTGGCACAGGGCAGTGTGGCGCAGGGCAGTGTGGCACAGGGCAGTGTGGCGCAGGGCAGTGTGGCACAGGGCAGTGTGGCGCAGGGCAGTGTGGCACAGGGCAGTGTGGCGCAGGGCAGTGTGGCACAGGGCAGTGTGGCGCAGGGCAGTGTGGCACAGGGCAGTGTGGCGCAGGGCAGTGTGGCACAGGGCGGTGGGGCACGGGGCAGTGTGGCACGGGGCTCTGTCACAGATGGAGGAACACCCGCCTTGGAGCTGCAGCCCTGCTTTTGTGGAGCCTGGCTGGGCTGGGCCCACCAGACACAGCCGAGCAGGACACACGGACCGTCACCCTCTGCTGGGATTCCCAGCCGGGCTCAGGGGGTCACAAGTGCTTGTGACTGATCTGGCCTCTCCACCAGCACAGCACAGAATCCCAGCATCCCTGGGGTTGGACAAGCCCTGCCAGCCCACAGAGCCCACCCTGAGCCCGATGCCCACCTTGTGCCCCAGCCCAGAGCACTCAGTGCCATGGCCAGTCCTGTCTTGGGCACCTCCAGGGCTGGGCACTCCAAAGTTGAGGTCTCCCCTAGAAAAGGCTTCTGAAGGTTTCTGATCACATTCTCACGTGGTCTCTGCCCCATTCCCTATGGCTTTCCATGCCACAGGTCCCTGTGGAGCCTAAGGAATTGCCCCTCCGTCCCTGGTTCTGTTTGCAGCCCAACCACAGTGGCCCAGCTGCCAAGTTTGTTACCATCTGTTATATCTCAGTGGGGCTCTGCCACGGAAACATCCTCCAGGGAATAATAATAATAGTAATAGCATTAAAGACAGCAAAAGCCACTAATTTCAGTTAATTATCAGCCTGGGTTGAATTTCCCAGCTGTGCTACAGCCCCAGCACAGACAGGCCAAGTCTTTGTGCGACACCCTTGACATGCCTGAATCGATGAAATTAAATGTCAATGGAAGGATTTCTTGTATTATTTTAATGGCACAAAGCAAGAGTTCCTTGTCCAAATCCCATTAATAACCACTTTGAAACTGTAGCCTGCAAAGCCCATTAAATCCAGACAGATATATTTTAGGCAAAAGCTAAAACTGTTTGAACTTTGCAGTGTCTGTGAGGCTACTTTAATTGAGCAGCAAACAGAGCATTTCTAATCCAACCTGGATGAGAAAAAAGGGAGCAGAAAGGACACAGTTTGAAAAGAAAAGGAGGGCACATAGCAGAGAGGAGCAGAGAGGAGCAGTGTCCTGGAGAAGGGCAGTGTCCTGGAGCCAGGAGAGCATGGCCATGGGGATGGGGATGCAGGGATGGAGACACCAGGACCAGAACAGTGTCAGATCAGACCCTTTGGAGGGGGGGTGGGATTGGACTTTTCCTTCCCTGGGAGGGTGGGCAGGCCCTGGCACAGGGTGGGCAGAGAAGCTGTGGCTGCCCCTGGGTCCATCCCTGGGAGTGTCCCAGGCCAGGTTGGACGGGGCTTGGAGCCACCTGGGCTGGTGGGAGGTGTCCCTGCCCATGGCAGGGGGTGGCACTGGGTGGGCATTGAGGTCCCTTCCCACCTAAATTGTTCCATGATTCTATTTTTCCATGAAATCAAGTAATTAGCAGTGGGAATCTGACCTAATGGATGAGCATCACTTTTACCCCACAGCTTCCTTCTGCCCTCCTGTCCCTGACCAAGGCCATGGAGCTATCCCAGGCCATGGGGCTCAGGGCAGCTTTGAGGCCCATGTGACAGTCCCGGCTGTCCCACAGGTCACCACACAGGTGGCTCAGCATTTACTGGCTAAACCCTGTAACTTCAGCCACACTCAAAGGGACAAAGGATCCAAATGGCTGGGAGGGAACAGGATTTCAAATGGAAACTCCGGCTACAAAGAACTGGAGCTGGAGAGGGACAGAGATGAAAGCTCCTATTCAAGCCCATGCTCTCCACAAGGAATTCACTCCGGTTTATCGGAGCAGACACGGATATTTTCCATTTCAAACCAAAATGCCTCAGAGCTTGGATGTGAACCATGAGGTTCTGAGAAAGAAGTGGGGTGGGAAAGTAGAAGAACAACAAAACAAGGAAGTCTTTATGGAAAAATGGTGATACCCTTTCCAGCATCCCTGTGTACTGGGGAATATTAAAAAGGGCCACCTTTTAACAACGAGACCAGGCTTTAGTACAACTCCAAAGTGATGTATTCTTTGTTGTTCACCCCGTTCTCCTCTCTGTGCCCCCTCCCATGGTGAACAGACGCAGGGGTATGTCCCACAGCCACAGCACCACCTGGCATCCATTCATTGCAAACCTGGGCCCTGTCCTAGACAGACCCTGGGGCTGTCCCTTCCAACTGCCCCGAGTCCCCCTCATCAGACAGCTCTGAGTGCTCCATCAGACAGCCCTGTGTGCTCCACGCTGGTCTCTGCACACACCAGCCCACCCCAAGGAACCCTCACACTCCCAGCCTTCATCTGCACCATGAAAACAGTCCATGGGACTGGATCTGCAACACGACCCTGAGCATCACCACCAGGCTCAGGTTCTACAGGGGACTCAGCGTCCCTGGCAGAGGGAGCTTCTCCAGGGTCCAAAGCAGGGAAAAAAGGGCCTTTGTCCACTGCCACATCCCCAGGTTGTCTTTCCATGCTGAGCCAGGGAAGGTGCCCCAGGCTGAGCAGGGCTGTCACCCTCATACAGGTGTGTTTGTGAGCAGGGTCTGAACATCCCTCAATCCCCAGGGAACACCAACACCAAACTGCAAACGGGAGCCTCAAATGGGAAGAGCAAAGAGGTGAAGAGCATCAGAGAGGTTGGAAAAGCCCTCTGAGCCCATGGAGTCCAACCACCCCAGCACTGCCAAGGCCACCACTGACCTGTGTCCCCAAGCGCCACATCCACAGGGCTGTTAAACCCCTCCAGGATGAGGATCCCCCCCTGCCCTGGGCAGCTGTGCCAGTGAAATCTCCCCCAGAATCCAACCTGCCCCTGCCCTGGCCCAGCCTGAGTCTGTTGCCTCTTCTCCTGCCCCTGTTCCCTGGAGCAGAGCCCAAACCACCCACCCCACCCCAGCTCCCTCCTCCTGTCAATGAACAAAAATTAAGTTACAGAAATGCAGGGAACGGCTTTTCCTTGTGAACCTCCTCTGCTGTAGGTGCTTGGCAGGCAGCCCGATGGGGGAAATATCCCTCTCAGTTTGTGCCTCCTCTCCTGAGTCACGGTGGGAATGGGGATTCTGGGAGAGGGGCAGCTGGGCTGTGGTGCCAATTCAAGGGATCTCATGCTCTGTTGACCCCCAAAGGATCGGGCAGGGACACTGTGCAGGGATTCATTTCTACACAGGCCTCTGAAATCCGGACTAATTTTGGCTCTGGAAGAGAAGCCCCAGCCCAGAGCAATTCCCACATTCCCAGAACATCAGTGGGAAGGGCCGTGCCAGTGGGAGACCAGCACCCTGAGCTGGACCCTTCCACAGACAGTCCCTCACAGAGCACGTTCCAAAGGCTTTGAAGCCAAGTGGCAGATGCCCTGTGGCTCATCAGCATTCCCTGAAATGCTCCCCTCGTTAATTTGTTGGCAAAATATTGCAAACTTGACAAGAACCACAGGGCAGGAGTCAAACACTGCGGCCCATGTGACTTCTGTGCAGATATTAAATTTGCAAGAGAACAGCCTTGCCTATAACCTCAGAGATTAGAAAGATGGGGAGTATTTTGCTATAATTGGTCTTATTCCTATTTGTGCTGCATTTATGAATAATATTAACTCACACACAATTGGAGCCATATGGTAGGAAGAAAATTAAAAAGTTACAAAAAAGAAAATTAGCTGTGGATATGTTTTGCGTGTCTGGGAGATTTTCTTGGTAGATTTCAAGTCATTAATCTTTTTTCAGATGCAAATAAAAGCAAATGCAGGTTTTCAAGCTGGAAAATAATTTTTTTTCATTGCCTTGGCACAAGAATGGCCACTAATGGCATTATCAAGGTGCTAGACAAGGCTCTCAGGGACAGGGGGGATTGTTGGGAGAGGGAATCCCTTCAGGGAGGGAAATTCCACAACTTCTCTGGGCAACCTGTGCCAGCCTTTCCTTGTGTTCAGCTGGAATCGCACGGCTTTGGTATGTGCCCTTCACCTCTTGTGGGCACCACTGGGAGAAACCTGTCTCCATCTCCACCTTTCCCTCCCACCAGGGAGTCATCCACAGGGACAGACCCTGGGTCTCCTGCAGGCTCAGCTCCCACAGCCTCTCCCTGTCAGAAAGATGCTCCAGCCCTTCATAACACTTATCATGGAATCACAGAAGGGCTTGGCTTGGAAAGGACCTTCTGAAGGCCATCTGGTCCAACCCCCTGGCATGTGCAGGAGGCCCTTCCTACAGAAAAACCATCTAAAGTAAGGGCAAAGCATGTTAGTAATTTCATTTCAGTGATACATTCCCGAGCCGTTCTCCCATCTCTCAGCCCAGATCTTTCTAAGACAACACCTGGATATAGTCCTGAGCACCCTGTACCTGCACAGGCTGATGTTTTCTGGCCTGAATCTCTCCCAAGGGGTCCCTGGGACGTTACTCGTGTTCCCTCAGTACCTGAGTGATGGTTTCATTGTCTTCTGGCAGCAGAACCACCACGGCCCACATGAAGTGCATGGGAATGTGTCAGCAGTTCACCAGCACTGGAGGACGTGGCACCTGAAACACTCAAACCTCCCAGGAAACCCCAGGAAGCTTAAAAATGCAGTTTTTCTGGATTCTGTTAAGCTGCAAAGGCCAGGAGTCACCCCACCAGACAGATGAACCTCACCAACCCCGGCTGCCTTTGCCCTCTTCCGACCTCTGCCAAAGGGAAATTTCCTTTGGCTGTGTCATCTGCCCTGGAACAGGAATTGTGCTCCAAAGGGCACTTTGGAAAATAGACCCAACCCCATTCAGGGAGCTCAATTCTCTTTGTGTTCCTCTAAGCTGAATTAAATGAGACCGATGTGGTCTCAGAGTCCTCAAACAATACAATTAACGCCATTACAACTCAGTGCTTTGCAATAATGACCTGGCACTGAAATGGAATTGCTTTTCCGGGACTAATGGGAATTCCTGCATTTCTAATGGGGCACATTTAGTGCAGACATATGTTTTTAGAGACTCTCTCTCATTTGTAAATATTGCAAGGTGTTATTCCATGGGTGGGATGCAGCTTTCCCCGCAGCCCAGCTGGTTTTCCTGGTGCTTGTCCAGCATTGCTTTCCACGGACCCATTTGTGACTTTTCCAAGCTTTCCCTCCTCCTGCTGCTCAAAAGCTGGAGGAGGTTTAATAACAGACAATAACTCATGTAGCATTAGCCTGATTAAATGCTCCAGCAAAGGCTCACCAAGTTCAAATGACCAGAGATGTAAATTCAGAGGGGACATCTCCAATTTTTGAGATCATCAGACTGACTTTTCCAAGTATCCATTTTGCCTCACTCGTACCCTGGGGGTTGTCTTTGTCTCAGCAGCTCTTCTCTTTCTCCTCTGACTGCCTTTCCATAAAGGATATCACATTCCTCAATCCCCACCAGACCCTGACCCCTCACTGGAACAATCCCAACCAGACCCTGACCCCTCACTGTACCAATCCCCACCAGACCCTGACCCCTCACTGTACCAATTTCAGCCAGACCCCTCCCCGTGACAGGAGCTGTTTCGGAGCTGCTCTGAAGGCTCAGGTGGGACTCAGCCCTGGTGCCATCTCCCCTGGCCTTGTGCTGTCCCCCTGGTGCCTCGTTTTCCACTTTCTGCCCTAAACCCCAGGCTGTGTCCCCATGGGATGCTGCAGCAGGTGCAGCAATACCCACCATGACTGTCCCACGTTCAGGTGCCCACACCAGACTTTCCCTGCAGGAGGAGGAGACCTGCATCCCTAAAGTCCCCATTGCTCTCCGTGATTAGGGAGGACCCCAGGGGTCAGCAACCCTGGGTGGTTTCCCTGCAAACGAAGGCAGAACCACCTCTGCACTGGAGCTTTCCACTGAAAGTCCCCAGGTGGGGACCTCTGATGGTCCCACCACCCAGAAGTCTCTCCAAAAAGGATTCCCAGGCAAGCAGGAGCAAGGGTGGTCACACACTGATGGGGGTGAGGCCGTGCAGGTCCAAGTCTCCATGTCATTAGTGAACATGTTGTGGCAAGGATGAGGAGAAACGACGGCCAGGAAGGGACTGACCTTCTCATGGAGGCTCTGGATCAGGATAATTAGTGACCTCATTACCCCCTGCCCCAGCGCAGACCTGTCTCCTGTTCCTGCTGTACCTTGGTACGAAACCAAGGACCTTTTGGTAAAACAAAATGTCAGTGAATTAAGGACATGAGGCAGGAAAAGCTGCTTCACACACTCCCCGCAGTTGGTGCCACCCGAGGTCACCTCAGCATAGCTGCTCTTTTCATTTGGCTGTTTTGTGGGATGTGTGATCTCCAGCCCACTCACCCATAATCTCCAGTTCTCCCACTATCCAGCACCAGCCACATCTCAGGCCAACACCAACCACCAGCTGAGATTGTCCCTGTAACATGTAATTTGGGTCCTGGGGATGCAGGGGGGGTTCTCTGGCACAGGCTCCTGGGGAAGGGGGTATCCAACAAAACAGTGGGAAGGCAAAAAAGATGTTAAAGCACTGGAAATTATCCTGGTTACAAAGTAAAGGTCAGATTGTGTTTGCTGGGAGCTTTGTGAATAGGAATGAACCTCCCAGGCACTGCGGGCTAATCAGACCCTGCTGCTCCAGGGGAGCGCAGAGCAGCTGAAACACCTGGATCTGGCATTTCCCATAAAGGACACCAGCAAGAGCTGCTGGTTTGCATCATGTCAGAATGGACAGACTTGGAAGCCAAGGGTGACTTTTGCTTTGCATTTTTGAATTCTATAAAAGGACCAGCTGCAAATCTTTGTCAGAGAGAACCACCCCCCTTCTGCACAGACCCAGAACCTGGGCTGAAATAATCATGGAGTCATGGAATGGTTTGGGTGGAAAGGACCTCAAAGCCCATCCAATGCCATGGGTAGGGACACCTCCCACCAGCCCAGGTGGCTCCAAGCCCCGTCCAACCTGGCCTTGGACACTCCCAGGGATGGATCCAGGGGCAGCCACAGCTTCTCTGCCCACTCTGTGCCAGGGCCTGCCCACCCTCCCAGCCACCAATTCCTTCCCATCTCAGCAGACCAGCCAGGCTGTGCTCAGTGTCTTAACATCCCCCTGCCCTTCCCAGACACACAGGGACACGGCCTGGGCCCAAATTCATTGAAGACCAAGCTGAAATGTGGTGTTTTCCCTCGGACACAGCCCGTGGGGAGGAATTCTGCAGCACTTTGAGGACTGGGACCAGTTAGGCACAGCAGAAAGTCTCCATAGGCGGTGTTGGTGGGGCACGGTTCTTTCTGTGCTGTCTTTTCTCCTCCAGACTGATTCTGCGTGCATTCTCAAAGGAATCAGCAGCGTTATGGATGGTGTGTCTCCATGCCCCCCGACTGGAGGCCAGGGTGGACCACTGATGGTAGTCAATATGGCCAAGGCCGAGGTACTGTTTCAGAGAGTCCTTGTATCTCCTATTCGGGTCTCCTCTCTAAACACCCACTGTTGCTGCTCAGTTTTGGGGTGACTTTTTAAGGTCTCCTCATATTTCTCGCACTGAAGATGCAGTGAAGGTGTCTCAGGAGTGCCTGCAGGGTGAGGAGGATGTGGAGCTGCTGGACCCAGTGCAGGGGGCTGGGGGGATGCTCAGCTGCTGCTCTCGCCCAGGGTGTTGGGAGCCAAAGCCAAAACCAGGAGCACACTGAGGGCCACAAAGCCTTTCCCAGGCCCACCCCTCCAGTGGCTTCACCTGCAACTGAGCTGCCTGTTTTCATTCACAGCCTGCACAGAAGGATCACACTTAGAAATGGGGGCGTGTGTGTTTTGGAGTCTCTGCATCATTATCTGTATCTCCAGTGAGAGATTTCGTGGGTTTTGGCTGCCTTCCCTCCAAAGGACAGACAATCAGCCAACCTTTTCAATGAAATCACTCCGTGGAGACAGTGGCGAGGCCATTCCCTGCATTTCTGCTGGAACACCGGGACCTGTGCAAAACTGTTGGTCCCAATATCTCAAATATTCACAGTTAAATATGAACCCAAAAGGCAAATGTTCATCCTGTGAGCCTAATGATGATCCTGGAGAGGTGAAGACTTCCTTAAAGAGCTTCTCCATGGAGCTGTCGGAGCAGGATAATGGCATTTCACAGGCTACAATTAGGGAGGGATGTGGAAAAAGGTGTCAAGAAAAGCAATGAATAGGGCAATTTATTTTTCCTTTTTCTCTCCACATCTCTCATGCTCCCTTTAGGCTCAAGTTTCTTCATAAGCAATTCTTTCTTGTGAGCTGTCATTTTAACAACTGCTCACACCTTTAAAGGACATTTCCAGGGCAAAGAAACCCATGGAAAAATTCTGCAAAGCTGGAGTGGAAAATGGGAAATATTTAACTTTTCTCTCCCTTTATCAGTGACAGAACCATCTCCTGCCAACCAACTGATCTCTTTGTTATTAAATAACTTGTTAAGGACTCAGACAATCCAGGACTTGCAGGGTTCCTTTGTAGGGAGCTGAATTCCATCCCTGTTCATTCCTGTCACTGGGATGCGGAATTTGAAGGAGCAAATGAGGCTTGGAGGGTAAAGGAGGAGAATTCTGTTGTCTGTCATAAGCTCTGCCTTAAATTTTAAGCAACCCCCACTGGACCCTTGTATTTTTGGGAGAAAAGCCTCCATATATATATGGGCTGTTGTCCCATAGCACACAACAGGAGATGAAGAATCTTCAATACTTGGGGAGAATTTTTGATTTTGAACTTCTCCATGGATGTTGTTCTGCCCCAGTCCAGGGCCAAGCTTGGCCCCTCCTGTGCCAGAGCTCCTGCCCTGCCCTGGCTGATCTTTAGGGCCCTGAAAACTAAATGTCCTTAAAGCTGCATCCTATTTGCCACAAATGCCACAGATCTTGTATAACATTCTTTAAAATAAAAGACAAACATTGAGATGCCTTGTTTTTTCATATTCTGTACATCAGCTGGGCTTGAAAGTTGACTTTTGGATCCCAGTTATTCCAAGTAAACCCCTTCCAGGCTGTTTTCTGAGGTAGTTTCTCATGTGTAAACTTTCCCTACCTCTTGCAGACCAAGAGCAGCAAAGCCTCCTGCTAAACACCATCATTTCCCATTTGTCTGGTTCCCTGTCACTTCAGGTCACCTTCCAAGTCTTCAGAGGCCCAAGATTAAGGAATTTAATGCACATGCTAAAGCTCAATTCCCTGGAAAATCATGTACCTCATGGAGCCAGAGCTCCACATCCCTCCTGCCTCCACAGATAAAATAACAATAGTTTGAGTTGGAAGGGACCTCAAATCCCACCTCATTCCACCCCCTGCCACGGGCAGGGACACCTTCCCCTATCCCAGGATGCTCCAAGCCCCGTCCAACCTGGCCTTGAAATCCTTGAGATCCAAGGGCTGGTGGTTCAGGCACAACCAGGAGCCTAAGGGAGAGTTCGGGGGGAAATGTATGTGTGAAAGTGAAGGAATAAAGAATGGGGATAGAAATCAGCAGGAAACCTGCAGGGATATCAGGATAAAGGTCAGAGATAACAATTTAAAGAAACGGGGAATCCCAAAGAAGGGAAAATCTGAGGAATAATGCCACAAAGTGCATCAGAGACCTGGGAAGAAGAAACATGGGTAAGTCCATGAGTAAGTAAAGAATAAACAGGGACCACAAGAACTGGTGCCGGAGTCAGGGAGAAGGGAAGCAGGACCTGGGCAGGGAAGGGAGGGCAGGTGTGGGATGGACAGAGACTGGGGCTGTGTGAAGGGGGGATGAGAGTGCTCTGGAATTCCAGAAGTACCCAGAGCTGGGAGGATGGGAGGTGGAAGCACAGGAGCTCCAGGAGGGTGCACTGCAGTATCCTGAGGGAGCTCAGGGGACCATGAGAAGATAAATGTCTCATTTCTGTCCTCACACTGGAGATCGACTATCAGTACTTCTGAATTTGCATCCCAAATAACTCTAGGTGCTTTGGGAATTCTGGGAAGTGATGGCAGCTGACCATAAACCACTCTGAGAAGGAAGGACATGGAAATCAACTAAGTAAACAAAGCCAGTGCCCATACAGACGATCCAACCAGCCCCTCCAAACCACATTCCAGGCCAGGAGGGGACCACAGGACACCCAGGAGATTTCCTGCTGGGAGCCCTCACACGTCACCACTGTCTCCATATCAGGGCCTGGACATAATTATTCACACACGGGTCAAAGCCAATAATTAGCTCAGTGTGTAATTATCTCTTCCAGTACCTCTGCAGTTCAGACTCTGTGAGGAATTTATTTCCTGAAGGGCTTCTGAGGGTTTTGCAAGTACAGAATGAAATTTGTTAACTCTTAATAACTACCAAATTAGCTCATTTACAGAGGGTTGGAAATAACTCAGCCATGTCAGCTGCATTCAACAAGTTATCTGGGAATTAAAAAAAGCAAGGAAACAAAACAATATTTAACCCTTTCTGCAGTGCAAGGCAGTCGGGGAGGACCAGAGATTCCAATGGATAGCTCTTGGCGGGAGGGTGGGCAGGCCCTGGCACAGGGTGGGCAGAGAAGCTGTGGCTGCCCCTGGATCCATCCCTGGAAGTGTCCAAGGACAGGTTGGACGGGGCTTGGAGCCACCTGGGCTGGTGGGAGGTGTCCCTGCCCATGGCAGGGGTGGGACTTCCCCTCCCACCCAAAGTGCTCAGTGATTCCAAACTTTGCTGGACCCTCAGACCTTGCTCACCAGTTTGTTCTGGTTTGGACTTTTCCTTTTTTCGGGCACTGCAGGAGGAATTGTTCTTCCCAACACAAACCCAGGTGTGACTGATGGAAACTCCCTGGGGACCGATGACACCGGATGACATGGGAGGTAAGCAGGAGCAAACACACAACTGCCGTGCAAGTCATTCCCATTATGAGCCCTCGGAATAAATGTGCAAGTCTTGTGGATCCAGAAGGAAAGTCCTGGCTGTGCCCTGGTTCTCTGCCCCTTTCCAAGGGCCATTTCTCTCTCCTGCTCTCCCATGGCCAGGGTGCCCTGCCTGGCAATAAACATTTTACCTTGAAAGTCCTTCCACTGCCCCTGTGTAAAACCTGAACACTAGGCAGACTGAGGGAAGCAATTTAACAGGGGATTTGAAAAGAATATCACATTCACTTGGTGAAATAAGGGAAGCAAATTGACTGCAGGGCTACGGACGAAACCTCTGAGTGCTGGAAATCTAATGGGTTATCCCCAAATATAACCAGAGCAGCTTCAAGGGGCTGCAGTGACTGGAGCCAGAGTGTCCCTAATTAGCAGCACAGCCTCTGTGGCTCACTGAGCAGGACCCCCTGACCTCGCTGTGATGGTGGAGAACAGCTGTGAGAACTCCAGCTCCCAGAAAAATGAAGCTGGGAAGGGGCTGGAGCACCAGGAGCAGCTGAGGGAGCTGGGGGGGCTCAGCCTGGAGAAAAGGAGGCTCAGGGGAGGCTCTGCAACTCCCTGATGGATCCAGGGCAGGGTTGGGATCTTCTCCCTGGGAACAGGGACAGGAGGAGAGGGAACAGACTCGGGATGGGGCAGGGCAGGGGCAGGTTGGATACCGGGGGGAAAAAATTCATGGAGAGAGTTGTAAATGAAACTGCTGAGTGCAGTGGTGGGGTCCCCATCCCTGAAGTGTCCAAAAAATGTGTGGCTGTGGCCCCTGGGGATGTGGCTTAGTGGGGAACAGGCTGGTGACCATTTGACTTAAAAGGTCTTTTCCAACCTCAACAATTCCATGGTTCTCTTTTACAAACGTGTGAAGGGAAAGTATAAAAGAAGCCTTGAATCCCATCTGTGAGGCCAGAGGTGCTGCAGGTGAATTCCCAGCGCCGGTGGGCACGGTAGCTCCGTGAGGAAGCACCATCTCCCCGTGACAAACAGCACAGCTTTATCTCCAAACACAGACAACACAAAGCACCCCGATAAGGGTGAGGAATTTGTTTACTTCTAAAGGATTTCTGCCACTGGGCAGAGAAATAAATGTCCTGTCAATTTTTAATATATATATACCTGTGTTATCTCTGGTGTTAATCCGGGAAGCAAAAGCTGTCTAATAAGAAGTGATAATAATTCTTTTAACCTCCCCAAATCCCCAATGACAAAGAGGAAATGCATATTCCCAGACCACATCCTAGCTTCACGGGGTTTGTAATCCATTCCAGTGCCCTGAAATATTATTTGAGGCCATTTGTTATCTCTTTGGATCAAAATGAAAATAGACAGCATATACAGTAGTGAGTCAAACCCAGAAGGTTACAGACTTTATAAAGCTTTGACCCTGGTAAAGGAGATGGTGGAACTGCTCTCCAAGCAGCATCCAGTGGGATGATCACTTCTTATCCAAGAACTCTGTATAAAACCATCGAAATCAGTAACAAGACACCTTTAAAGTCAATCTTTGCCCATGATTTGAAATAAGTCACCTGCAGAGAGACTCAAAAGGTGTTAATCTGCTACATGGGGACCTATAAGAGCATAAAACATGAACATGTGTCAGCTCCCAGATCACTTTGCTGAACGCAGGGAAGAAATTGTTGGATTGACAGAGGAGAAGGAATTGCAACTACAGTGAGGGAAGAGGGGCAGGAAAATGTTTGCAGCAGCAACAGTGTGGGCACAGCCCCAGGGCAGGGACTGTCCCTGTGCTGGCACTGCTGGGGCACCTCCAGCCCTGGGGCAGTTCTGGGACCCTCAAAGGGAGACCCGGAGGGGCTGGAGCGTGTGCAGGGCAGGGAAGGGAGCTGGGAAGGGGCTGGAGCAGCAGGAGGGGCTGAGGGAGCTGGGGGGGCTCAGCCTGGAGAAAAGGAGGCTCAGGGGGCACCTTCCGGCTCTGCAACTCCCTGATGGAGCCAGGGCAGGGTTGGGATCTGCTCCCAGGGAACAGGGACAGGAGGAGAGGGAATGGCCTCAGGCTGGGCCAGGGCAGGGTTCATACCAAAAAATGAGATTTTGAGATGGAAAACGACTAGCCTTTGGTTATGTATTATGTGGCAAAGTCTGGGAAAATCTGGTAAGGATGTTATCCCATTTTTTCCTGTTGTGTTTTACTGCCTTGGCTCAGTTAGTCAGACTTTGTCAAAAGAGTAATTGATGTGAATTTTAAGCATTTTCTAAAAGACAATAACTGGGGAGGAGGAAGAGAAACGGCAGCACAGTGCACATGGCTTCAGTGGGCAACTCCTGCCTGTGGCTGTTCCCCAAGCAGAGCTGACTCAGGAAGCATCTGTGGTCCCACTTTCCACCTCTTTCAAGCCTTTCCAAGGGACAAGGTGACATTTCAGAGCTTCCAGCCCTCCCCAGGACACCGTTCACTGTCACATCAATGGATCCTGCTTAAAACTGCAGCTGAGTGCTTGGGCCTGGAGAGGAAAGCTGGGGGTGGCTGTAAGACCCGGGGAGCCATCAGTGCCAGCCCATGGGCTGCCCATGGAGAACCCTCAGCCTCCAGTGGCAGGGGAAGGGCTCTCTCCCCTGGCCAGGGTTTGCTGCATGTCCTTTACCGGCGGAGCACGGAGGACTGGGGGATGACAAAAGCAGATGGAGAACTTTCCATTTATGCGACCTCCGTGCCCCCTGAGTGGCACCAGGCCATGAGTTAGTGGCACTGAGGCACTGGTGCTCCCTCCACACACCTGCTGCTTCCCAGACACGGGGCTGTTGGGTTCCATGGGATCCCTCTGACATCAGACAGACAGGATTGATGCTGACGGGGCTGCAGGAACTCAGAATGGAGCCCCAGGGGGACCTGAGCAGCACAAGTGACCTCGGACACGCAGCTCTGGCTGTTCTAAGGCAAAGGAAGCGCTGGACGTGTGAGCAGGGGAGCCAGGCAAGTGCCCTGCTCTCCTTGGCTGAGCTCCTTGTTGGCAAAGCAGGGCAGGTGGGAAGGGATGGCACAGGCACAGATGGTGGTGGTGGGGAGGGGTGACCATGATAATCAGCACTAGGGAGGATGAAAATGCTGCTTTTGGGGCAAGATTTGCCATTTCACAGAATCATCAAGACTGACCTCTAAGATCACCAAGTCCAACCATTGTGCCAGCATCACATTCACCATGTTCTCCAGGGCCATATCCCTGCTTTTTGAACACTGCCAGGGATGGTGACACCACCACCTCATTTGCTACGACCTCCCAGAAGCCCAGCCCATTCCAGTGCTTTCAGGACCCAAGGAATTACCACACCTTTGGGATCAAGGCAAACATTGCACTTGGACAACACTGAAACAGCGACCTCATTGTTGCTGTGTCTCTCCACATGAAAAGTCAGTTCTACACTCCAACCATTCTGACTGGTTTGGAGTGAACAGGGATCCTTTGCCAGTCTTAGAGAACTCTCAGAAACTATCTCCATTTTCAGGCAGTGCCCTTTCTGAGAGGACAGCCTTCCAAACTTTTCCCCAAAGATCTGTGCTCTCACTGCTTTCCCTCTGCATCCCCTGCATAAAAGCTCTACCAGGCTTTTACTCCTCCACCCAACTGTGCAGCTCCCATTTGAACTTTTTAATGGATGCACTTTGGAAACGAAACCCTTTGGATCTCCTTCCTCGTTAGCTGGGGAAGGCTGGTCTTTTGTCTTGGCTCAGTTTGGCTCCTTTGTGTGTGATCTGTAGGAGCTGAGCCAGGCTGGCCACAGCACCAGTTTCCTAATCCAATTAGCACATTGTGTTCCCCTTCTCCTTGTTGGGGACCTCATGTCTTCTTTTTACAAGATGAAAGAAACCCTTAAACCCTGGCACAAATTAGTTCACATATTAATATTGCCCAGGCCTGCCTAGATCCCTCTGCCCGAGGGGCTGGGAGAGCTGGGGGGCTCACCTGGAGAAGAGAAGGATGCAGGGACACCTGAGAGCCCCTTCCAGTGCCCAAAGGGGCTCCAGGAGAGCTGGAGAGGGACTGGGGACAAGGCATGGAGGGACAGGACACAGGGAATGGCTTCCCACTGCCAGAGGGCAGGGATGGGTGGGATATTGGGAAGGAATTGGTGGCTGGGAGGATTGGCAGGCCCTGGCACAGGGTGGGCAGAGAAGCTGTGGCTGCCCCTGGATCCTTGGGAGTGTCCAAGGCCAACCCAGAATTCCAGGATTCCATGATTATTGACCCTGTACCTTTACACTCTGTTTTGTGATGAGGGAGCTCTGCTTTGCTCTGAATTTTGTGTTGGTGGCTCAGACACTGGGGAGAAGCTTTAAATGCCACAAACCCTCCCTGGCTGCTGGTAAAGACTGAAAGGTTATTGCAACAATTTTGCTGAAGATGCCAGGAGACACAGGGACCTGGCAAACTCAGAGCTGCCTGTTGATCTCAGGATAATGTAGTTACAGCTGCCACACAACACTGCAGGATATCTCATGGAACAGAGAGAGCCCGTAAGTGAACTCCTGTTAGTTGGGCATGGAATCCCACCAGGACACAAACCATCAACTGGGGCCTGCTCCAGAGCATATGGGGACCAAGGGAGATGCTGCTTCTGTTTGCTTGGAACTTGGGACAAGGTTTCCGCGACCTCAAAATCAGCATTTTAACTGCACCTGTTTGCTCTTTGTAGGGGGTTTGTTCATTCAAGGCCAGGTGCTGACAGCCTAAACAATGCTCATTAATGAGAAAAGAAATGATTTGCCAGGACTCCAGGGAATTCAAGGAATTTTAAATATTCCAACCCATATCTCTTGATCTGTAAGAATTACAGCAGCAAATTGACTCGCCTTGATTCTGGGGATCCATTTATTTGGCTTCCTCTAGGAAAAGGAACACCACGTATTTATTAGTCACACAGTTTATTTACACAGGTTTCCCTGAATTATAAACAGGGAGTATAAAAGGGAACTGCCCATGGGAAGGGTGTTGAGAGCCCCATGGCATTTGTGAGTCACCAGATGGAGGCATTTGGTGAAGCTGGGGCTGCTGGAGGGGGTCAGGGACCCACCACCTGCATTGGTACAACAGCCGGGGACTGGGGTGTGATGTATTTAAATTCCTTCGAAACCCCATTCCACATGGATTGAGGGGAGCTGCTGTCATGTTAATGACTCACAGCAACACATTAGGGAACTCTTCTGGCTGTAAACCCACTGCCTGTGCCCTAAAGATGACAGGAAGAAAGTGCTTCTTGCTCAAGCAAGGATAGTCCTCTGGCAGCCAGGAGGGAATGGGATGACTCCTTGCTGCTGGAGAACCCTCTGGCAGCCAGGAGGGAATGGGATGACTCCTTGCTGCTGGAGAACCCTCTGGCAGCCAGGAGGGAATGGGATGACTCCTTGCTGCTGGAGAACCCTCTGGCAGCCAGGAGGGAATGGGATGACCCCCTGTTGGTAGAGAATCTGACAACCAAGAGGGAATGGGATGACCCCATGGCTCTGGAGACCCCTCTGGCAGCCAGGAGGGAATGGGATCACCACCTCCTGCCTGTGTCTGTGTCCAACCTGCCCCCCATGTGGTCCCCGAGCAGGGCTGGCACCCTGTCCTGCTGTGTCACACAGGAGTGTCTGCAGAATCAGTGAGGTCCAGTCCATCCCTGCATAGCTTTGTCACCTCAGGAGGGTCTCCCCAGGGCTGCTTTGGGCCTTTAGTGTTTCTCAGTCCTGATTTTGTGTTTGCTGAGCCCAAACCAGTGGCTGTGTTTTGTTCTACACGTACATTGCCTGTGACACCGACTGGGTTGGGCACTGCTGAAACCCTGAGCTCAGGAACAGAGTGAAATCTGCCTTGGTCCAGGTCTGCTGGTGCAGTGTTCCTCACTCTGGGCTTATTCCATATGCCTGGAAGTGTCCAAGGCCAATGGACAGGGCTTGGAGCAACCTGGGATAGAATTCAATAGAATCTCAGAATCCCAGACTGGTTTGGGTTGGAAGGGAGTTTAAGGATCATCCAAATTCCACCCCCTGCCATGGGCAGGGACACCTCCCACCAGCCCAGGTGGCTCCAAGCCCCGTCCAGCCTGGCCTTGGGACACTTCCAGGGATCCAGGGGCAGCCACAGCTTCTCTGGGCACCAATTTTGGCAGCGGACTGTGCAGGGCAGGATCTCAGAGAGGAAAAAGGCAGGATTTAGGATCAAGTCATGCTGGAGGCAGAGGAACACCAATATCTTCGGAACACTCCCAACCCACACCCTGCCACAAGTCAACGTTTGATCCTTCGTCTCCTGCTCAACTTTGGCTGAAATATCCACAGGATTCAACATTTATTAACCAGGACAAACATTTTCCCAGTCATCCCATTTCCTTAGGGATCCCAACAGCCAATGAATCAGAGCCCCAGCTACTCCTGTGCCAGACTCTCCATGACAGGCTGTTGGAAATGCTTTGTACTTGTAATATAATATGAAAATCAATTAAAAAACTCCTTTTTCCTTAATTAAGGCCAAACACATGTGTGAAACTGTCTGACAGGTTTTTCAATAATTTAGCTGGAGTGGGAAGAGAGGAAGAGAAAACAGCACTGGAAGGTACTTAAAGCACAGCGTGAGAAGCAGCTGATCCAAACGGGAATGGCAGATGTGTCCAACAAGTGTCATTGCCCAAAGATTAGGGAATGAGCACTGCTGGGAGGTGGGAACAAGGATGGGCAGGGGACACTGCACCTGCCCGTGCAGCACCTCCACCAGCTGCTCCCCCTTCGTGGGTCAGTGCCAGCTCAGTGACTTCCACCCAGCCCTCTGCAGGGCACAGGGATGAGCTCCCCAGTTCTCCAAGGACCTAAGGATGGGCAGGGTTAAAATCTTAAATCCTTTGGCTTCTGCAATTTAATTTTTCCACCTGCCCAGCCAGAAGGAGCATTCGGAGCAATCCTGGTGTGTTTGGGGCTGTTTTGACACATGTAGAGAGGTGCCACTGAAACTCAGGGGCACTGAGTCAGCCCTTGGGTGGGAAGGGACCTTAAAACTCATCCCATCCCAACCTCTGCCATGGGCAGGGACACCTCCCACCAGCCCAGGTTGCTCCAAGCCCCGTCCAACCTGGCCTGGGACACTTCCAGGGATCCAGGGGCAGCCACAGCTTCTCTGCCCACCCTGTGCCAGGGCCTCACCATCATTTTATATTAAAGAATTTAATCCTAATCTCTAATCCAATCCTGCCCTCCTTCAACCCAAAGCCACTGGTGGCTGGTATCAGACACTCTGTCTGAGAGGAAAAATGGGAAGACTCTTCTGTGGCAAAGGAACCCAAGGCCTCTCCAGTCACTGAAACACCGAGCAAAGCACTCAAACACCTTTTATTACTCTGTTCTGTCCTGCAGAGATTTATTATTTCAGTCAACACTGCCCTTAATCTACACCAAGTGCAGCTCCAGCCCAAAAATCTCTTTGCTCTGTGGGTAATGAACGGTCCTGAACAAACCTGGAGCCATTTGTGAGATGATCCATTAAGAGCTGCCTGCAAAGCCAGGGCCCAAACCAGGGCAGAACCAGGGATGATGAATTGCAAGAGCATCTCTCAGGTCAGCTGTGTCAAGTTCTCTGAAGGGAAAAGAGCCCCACTCCTACAAAAAAGAATCATGTTCCTTGGTGCCAAGCAGAGAAAGGAGCACTTGGAGTGGGGCTGATGGTCCTGGGGGAGGGCAGCTCCCCAAATCCCTGCAATTGAGAGGGCACTGGGGCTGAACTGGGAGGGGAGAGGGGACAAGAGGCTGTGTTTGACCCCCAAAAGCCTCCCAGGGTTAGGGCAATGGGCCTTGGCAAGAGCCTGTGCTCAGCTTCACTCCAGACTAGTGAGACAGACCTGAGGCAAAGCAGCTCCAGTAAACAGAGCTGTACCAGAATTCCCTTCCTAATGCCTGATTAATCTTTAATTCCAGCCACAGGACCTGCTCCAACTGGTGTAGGACTGACAGAGAAAGGATGGAGCAGGACCAGGGCAGAGCCCCCAGGATGAGATGGTCCTGTTGGGATGCACATCCTCTCCAGGCACAGCTGCCAGAAGGACTGGGAGCTTTTTGCTTTTACCATTAAACAAACTGACTCCTTTCCCTCTGCCCTTCAGGTCACACATTCCATTTAGTATTCCTCTCCTCCTGAACCACAGTGGAGAATAATTGCCTGGGCTGAGTGAAGGGACTGCACAAGCACAGAGCTTTGTTAATTTTCAGGTCATTGTCTTGCTGGGGAACATCGGAGCCAGACCTGGCATTTCAGATGAGATTCTGAAGGCAAATGCTTTTTAAAGCAAAGTCTTACATGATTAACTCAGAAACACAACTTTAAGCCACTAATTACAAGAATGCAAAACTTTTTACTATTAAACAGAAGAGTCATCATGGAAAACTGGCTTTTTCTCAGCAGAATCAGAGAATCCCAGACTGGTTTGGATTGGGACACCTCCCACCAGCCCAGGTTGCTCCAAGCCCTGTCCAACCTGCCCTTGGACACTCCCAGGGATGGATCCAGGGGCAGCCACAGCTTCTCTGCCCACCCTGTGCCAGGGCCTGCCCACCCTCCCAGCCAACAATTCCTTCCCAATATCCCATCTCTCCCTGCCCTCTGACAGTGGGAAGCCATTCCCTGTCCATGGCCTCTCAAGTCTCCCAAGTCCACCTGAAGCCCCTCATCCCTTCCCAATCTCCTTTCCCTGAGCAGCTCTGCCTGGTGCCACTGGATCCCCAACACTGGCAGCCAGGCTTTTTTAGCCAGACTACAAAATGCACCCCATCTGATTTTTGGATGAGGAAAGCAATTATGAATCCTTTAAAGAAGCTGCAGTGCACTCCCATCAGTTCCCAGTTCTCCTGGGTGACTCACAGCGAGCTGGGGCTCACGGTGGTGCTGCACAAACCCACGTGCAGGCAGGGGCACGTGGGGTTTGTTCTCTCCATACGATGCCCTGGAGCATCTCAGCTTCTGATTAAATCGAATGCCAGCTTGGATTCTGTCTCAAAACTTTTCTGTGGATCTTGATGTTCAGCTGCTGAGCAGAGCACATCCCAAATTATTAATGAGTGAGTTACATCTCTCTGTGCCCCTTTATTAGGCTGCTCAGCAGAGCCAAACCTTCAAAGTGCAGAGAGTGAAAGGATTGAGAAGCAACAGGTTATTAATAGAGGTGTATAAATCCTGTCATTAATAAAGGTTTGAAGGCAGGGAGTGTACACAGGGATAATTCCTCAGGCGCAACCAGGAATAGTCTAGACTGTAGCAACAATATCTCTGATTAAGGGATGAAGTAAGTAAGTAATTAAACTTTTTATAATGAAAGTAGGAACGAATTCCCACCTTCTGAAGACTTGCAGGCCATGCACCAGGCAGGGGGAGGACTCTCCACCACCTCGGGACCTCCAGCCCAAACCACCTCCCGTGGGAGCTGCAAAGGCAGTGAGTGCTGCCCTCAGCTCCCAGCCTGGCCCCCATCCCAGCAGGGCTGGGAGGGTTGGGATCCCAGGAAACTCATCTCCTTGCAATCTACTTTCAATACCATCTTCCCCAGCTGAATTCCCAGGCAAACACACCACAGAATCATGGAATGGTTTGGGTTGGAAGGGACCTTAAAACCCATCCAGTGCCACCCTCTGCCATGGGCAGGGACACCTCCCACCAGCCCAGGTTGCTCCAAGCCCCGTCCAACCTGCCCTTGGACACTCCCAGGGATGGATCCAGGGGCAGCCACAGCTTCTCTGCCCAACCTGTGCCAGGACCTCCCCACCCTCCCAGGGTGGAATTCCTTCCCAATATCTAATGTAAACCCAATCTCTTTCAGTTTAAAACCATCCCCCTCTTGTGATTAGCCTGTCCTTTGTCTGGTGGAACACTGAATTAAAGAAACCCTGTCAGTGTCCTTACAGAATCCAACACCCTAATCATTGCAAAAGACCATGGTACTTATCCCTGGGTTTCACTTTCCCTAGAACAAGTCTTTTAATGGAAACAACAAACCAGAGGTTCCTGAAATCCAGGCACACATTGGAACCCACCACCACGTCCCTCCCTGGGCCCATCAGCCCCTTTATCTCCACACCCCTGAGCAGGACATGCACCTGGGATTGGCTTTGTGGAGCAATTTATGACAAACAATAGGCTGAAATGCAAGTGTTGGACTGTCCCAAGGATCCTGCCAGGGAGGAGGGAAAATTAAACATTCATATTTAGGGAGAGAATAACAAAACAAGCAGATTGTGTGTTATTGATGCTTCTCTCCCTGACAAACAAGCTGTTAAAAGGAGCATGGAGCAGGTTTGGGCCTCACTGAGCACAGCCACGGGTGACCCACCAGACACTGGGGATATCTGAAGTGGGTAAGCAAACACTTTGGAAAACGCTGTTTCTCCATGTAAATGCCATTTCAACCAGGCAAACATTCACTCTCCACACTGACTTTTCCCTAAAGTCTTATAGAAAAATACCATGTACAAACAGCAGTTTATAGATCTCTCTGCCTGTGGGGTTTTCACAATGACAGAATCTAGATTTGTCAGGGCTTTCCCCATCCACAGCTAAATACCTTGGAATAGGACACTTGGAAAATACCTTGGAATGTGACATCCTGCTTTCCACTGACAGCAATCAGTCCCATGACAAATTGGGAAGTTTTGTTCCATCTCGCATTTCTGCTTTTTGCCAGAATTTTTAGTTTCAAATCTATTTAATAACTCAACACCTAAAAAGCTTTAGGGGATGTGGTTTGGAGTAAAATAATTCTGGCTTCTTGGAATAACGAGCAGTGCCAGCCTGGCTCTCCCTGGTAACACATGGAACCATTTCCCAGCCCCAAAGGCTTCTTGTCCTGCCCAGAACAGCCCATCCCACCAGGGTCTTCCTTCTCTCACCTGCCTCTGGATGACAATTCCAAACACACTTCACCAGCTTTGCAGTTTCTATTCCCTGTCTTTGGCCATCCTGTTCCCACCTCCATTACATTGAATTCTGCAAAGTTCCTTTCAGATGGGAAATATTTGACTCACAAAATGCCCCAAACAATTCTTAATGAAAATGCAAACCCCTGATCTTCATGATGAAAATGCCAGCCCTGATTCTTCATCAGTGAAAACCACCACTGGAGGTGTGTGATCACCTCCACGTGCCAGTGGTGAACGTCCCAGGATGTCCACACAGGCACAAGTCCCACTGTCCCTGTCAATGCCTCCCTTTGCAAGTGCAACAAATGGAATGTGATGCTGGTTTGGATTTACCAGTGACATTTTACTCCCAGGTTTTGACTGAACCCTGTCCCTCCCTCCCCTCCAGGACAGCTTTCCTGCTCCTCCAGCAGTGCCAGTTGTTCTCACACAAAGTGCTGTCAGCACCCAGGGGGTGACTCTGGACTGGCCGTCCTCTCCTGGGACCAAAACAGGGACAAACCATTTATCTCTTCCCAGCGTTCAGCCAACCATCCCACCTGTCACCTCTGCAAACTGTCAGTGCTGTGAAATAAAGGGGAGGCATTCCCAGCAAAGTCAGGTGCCACCAATCAGATGAATAGCCAAGCCCATTCTATTGAAATGATGGGATATAAACACAGATTGGGAGTTAATTACGTTTTAGGAGTAGGGCTCTGCAAGCAGCACGGTGTGTGCACTGCCCAGAGTGTGACGGATTATGATCAAAACCTCTAGTTTTGCTATTTTTCTCTAGTTCAAATTCCAAATACAAGTGGCTTATGAAATGTTTTTAAAATTCATTTATGCAGCAAGCACCTGACACCTGTTAGTGCACTAGGAAGGCTGTATTTTACATGCATATATGAGATTGTGAATATTATTATAATTCTAGAGAACTGTAAATCTGCAATAAAGCAAGAAGAAGCAGGTTCGTAGATACAAAAGGGGCAGAATTGGTTGTATATCACTGAAAAAAATAAGACCAGCTTCCCCTGGAGTATCCACAGGGATCACTCCAGCTGGGGGCTGAGTCCAGCACTGGATTTGCCACCTGCTCCATCAGCTCGATGCCCCTTGACCACTGGACAGTTCTCAGAACAAGCTGGTTCTCAGCAGTTGGTTCAATAAGTCAAAGAGACAACAACTTATTCAGTCAAAACAATGGTCAAGTTTGGGAAATCTTATTTTCCTTTGCCTTAACATAACCTGTGTTGATGTCAGTGAGAGGAATCAAGTCAAGCAGTCAGGGAAAGAATCATTGAGTTCCAGACTGGTTTGTGTTGGAAAGGACCTTACAGCCCAGCCAGTGCCACCCCCACATGGGCAGGGACACCTCCCACTGTCCCAGGTCACTCCAAGCCCTGCCCAGCCCTGTAGAAGCGCCCAACAAAAAGGTGCCTCATCCCACCACGTCCCACACGTGCCGTGGGGCAGAGGAGGGTGGTCTGGGCTCCCACAGCTCCCGGGGCCATGGACTCTGCCTGCTCTCCATGCAGCCTGCTGCTTTCCCTGGACATGGAGCTCCAGCTGCTCTTGCAGGGTTTCCCCCAGCATGGGAAAAGCTGGAGAACCGCCTATAAATTTAGGTGGCTTGCTTTTCCCTTGGTGCAAGAACCAAGCTGGAGGAAGTCCTTGGTGTTACACATCATGGAACCACAAATGTTAAAAACATGGGATATTCCACAGCTGGACAGACTTGGAAGGAGTTGGACTCGATGATCCTTGTGTGCCTGTTCCAACTCAGGATATTCTATCGTTCCATGCTTTGAGGTGTCCTACTGAGCACACCCAGTGCCTCCAGTCCCTCCCAACCAGCACACACTGGTGCCCAGCCCTCTCCCAGCCAGCTGTGACAGCTCAGCTCCAGAACTCTGCTGGGAGCTGGACGCCCCTGAAATGAGCCAGCAGAGAAATGGAGGAGCAGGGACAACCTGGCTCCGACACACATGGCTGCTCTCCCTGATCTCAGAGGTGTGTTCCAGCTCCAGTGATTCCATGGCTCCTGCCTTGAGCCTTCAGTGATGTGCACACATTGATCTCAGAAGGATCATGGAATCTCTGAGGTCAGAAAAGCCCTGCCAGCCCACAGAGCCCACCCTGTGCCCGTTGCCCACCTTGTCCCCCAGCCCAGAGCACTCAGTGCCACGGCCAGTCCTGCCTTGGGCACCTCCAGGGCTGGGCACTCCAAACCTCCCTGGGCAGCCCCTTCCAGTACCTGACCACCCTTTCCAGGCAGGAATTCCTGAAGAGAAGGCTGCCCCAGAAACACCTGATTGCTGTAGCAGCCACCTGAGGCTGGTGACGCATTGGACAGACCATTCTGTGTTTCTGCTCTGGTGGCACCTGCTGGTGACACATCAGACAGACCATTCTGTATTTCTGCTCTGGTGGCATCTCCTGCTTAGCCCAGTGCCAGTTTTGTGACTCAGCAATTCCAAACCAAGGACTGATCACAGAGAAAAAGAGCTTTGCAATCCCACTCGTGGTGTCCTTCCACACCCCCACAGGGCTTTGGAGTAGTTATTGGAGTCATTTCCTATTCAATCCAACTACAATGCACAGAGATTAATTTATTACAGGACTTCTATTAATCTTAAAAACCACTGATGAAGAAAAGACTTTGAGGCCAGTTCCTAATGTGCCTTCTCCAAACTCCCATTGAACCTCCAGATCCCCTTTGAAGACACAAAGTATTTTAAAAAGTTTCCTGAGGTGACATGAAACTTTCAGTCTGAGATATCTTACAATAAACCCTGTTTTCCTCTGGACCCATGGAGAGATCTGAAACCATCACACCACAAGTCTGTCTGTTACAGCCCATGGCTTTTGTCGATCTTTCACTGACATGAGGCAGGAAATTGTGGAGCCCCATTGTCCGTAAGATAAATGTGTTCTCCCAGGAAAATCTTTGGAGGTTTGAAGAGCAGATTCCGCCTCGTAGTTTCCTGTTCCTTTCTAGATCTCGAGCAATGGCACCTGCTTTGAGGTTCTTTGTCTTGCTTCATCCTCTCTTCTTTAAGGAGCAATTTTTTTTTTCCTTCCTCGTGCTGGAATGAGCCTTTCTGTAGGAATCTGAAAGCACAAAGGATCAAAGCGTCCAGCCCTGCAGAACTGAGCATCTGTCTGACAGAAATGTCTGTGGGCTTCCAGCAACACTGAAACACGTCCCTGCCTTTGATTCCCCCTGGACTGTCAGTGCACTGTGAAATGTAGTCTTGGAATGACATCCTGGGCTCTCGTTCAGTCTCTCCAGGACCAGCCCTGGGCAGGGCTGAGTCCTCCCAACGTGAGCTGTAAATACCATCTGTGGAGCTGCTCAGGATACTTTTGAGCAGCTGCTGGGAAGGAAAAGCCAGCCCCAACTCTATCCAAAAGGGAAGTTTGAGAAGTCCATGTTTTCTCCAGTAGAAATAGTCTTCCCAGGATCCATCATCTGGATTCCATGTTATGGTGGGCAGGTCCCACCAAGCCTGGGTGTCTGTGCAGCTGCTGGAGCACCAGAGGACATGGATGCAGCTTCCCCGGGAGGGCTGTGCTCCTGTGAGCATCCCAGGAACACCACCAATCCCCATGGCACACACCAGGCCCCAGGGAAGAGGGCCCAGCCCAGAGAGAAAAGGGGGATCCAGCCCTTCACACTCCCAAGATTTATTCCAGGCACACAAACCCAAGCACAGCCATAGGCTGGGTTAAGACAAGTAGAAGGGTGTTAAGGTGGGAATCTCCAGCCCTGGATTCTGCCCAGGCAGCTTTGGGAAGCTCCACAAGGAGGCTGAGTGAGGAACTCCTGGAGAAGAGCAGACACCTGCCAGTAGCACCCTCCAAGGTGCCCACTGCTCCCACTGGCAGGACAGGGATCAATCCGGCTCCCAGAGGCTTTCCTTGGCATCTTTCACTTCCAAAGTCCCGTCCAAATCCATGATTTCCCTTGTTCTTCACCCAGGGGTAATACACAGGGCTGTATGACTGACTGACTGCACCCACTGAGCCCCTGGGAGCTCGGGCTCGGGGGATCCAAGGTCCTGCACAGTGCAACGAACATGGAAGCTGGAGGTGTCATCCCTGCTGTTCACCAGGAATACTCATTATCCAGGAGAAAGGAGAGGCTTTGCTGGGTGAAGACAGGATGGAAGAGAGAAGGGACTTCTTGGGTTATAAGAGATCCATTCTCACATTCCCCCTCCATTCTGTCCCAGGAATGTTTCCCTGTGGAAGCCCCTGTGCTGTGGGAGCAGGGGCTCAGCAAAGGCTTTTAGCACTTCCAGCAAAGCCCTCCGGGCAGGGAAGTGGCAGGAGGGCTGGAGAGCTGCTGTGCCACTAATGTGAGGATTAAGAAAATACAGCCTTTGCCCATGAAATATTTAGGATAGAGCACATCCATATTTATACTCCAATCAAACAGAATGAGAAAGTTCTCCTTGCATCCAGCTTTTGGAAACCAAAACAAGCCTGGCCTGACAACTGTTCTTCCAGAAAGAAAACAAGAAGTTTGGGGAAGAATAAGTGTTCAGAGCACAGAGTTTGGGAACCACTGCCTGATACGGGCTTGGAATGCCAACAGGAATTACAGCTGGCAAATCCAGAGAGCCCAGAGGCTTCCCACCCCTGGAAGTGTCCAAGGCCAGGTTGGAGCAACTTGGGATAGTGGGAGGTGTCCCTGCCCATGGCAGGGCATGGAACTGGATGGGCTTTAAGATCCCTTCCAATCCAAACTATTCCATGATTTGTAGATGCATCTGTGGCTCTCGCAGGTTTTTGGGGTGTCTGGCCATGGGTTTGGGATGTCTGGCCATCAAGTTCTTGCACCACTGAAGGGGGAACAGAAATGGCCCCATGTGGAATAAGGTCCTGCAGTGTTACTCCCCCAGAGTAAACAAAATTACTTCTTTCTAAAAATCTAAAGGTAATCACAGCCTTCTCAAATTGTGTGAAAGGATGGAGAGTGGATCCCTGTTCCCAGGACACTAATCAAATCCAGGCTCATTTAATGATGGCAACAGTCATGCTCAGCTCTCAGAGTCATTCAAAGGCCTTCTGCAGGAGTTATTTGATCACAGGCTTTTTGTTCAACTCTTTTAGACACTCTGTAATGTCTGAGAAGCTTCATATCCTGAACAGGGAAGGAATCACAGGACTAATATTACTATTTATTGCTGGTTTTCCTACTCAAGCAAACTTAAATTTCCTGCGCAAAGATTCGGGATGATGTGAGGGATCTAAACACCCGTGTTTAGTGTTTTGATCAGTCACAGAAGAAAGCAAACCAAGAGCTTGTCTGAGCTGCCAAGCTGCTGACAAAGTCAGGAATAACACTGGCAAATAACGAGGTGGACTTTATGAATGAAGTTTGTGTGAAGGTAAGGCAGCATTCCAGCATCCCCTGCAGCATCACAAACAGGCCTTTGATGAAACTTTCAGGAAGAGTTTAAATTTTCTCTTTTATCTTCTCCCACACTCTCATCTGCTTCCTCAGAGCAGCATCCACTGAGGAGCAGATGGTCCAGGAGATGGGAGATCCTTCTCCAAGATTAGAGGTTTCTCAGTGGCTTATTGGAAGAGAGAGCTCAGTTACAAGTGTTTGATGTGCCCAGAGGGACCACCAGCCCTGATCTGGCACAGGGACAATGGGCACCTCAGACACAAAGAGCATCTTCTTCTTCTGGGCAGAACTGGCCTGGCAGGAGCTCTGGGGCTGTGCCACCCTCTGGTAGAATTGCTCTGCTCCCTGGGAAGGGCTAGATATTCCCTGAGATCCAACCCCAGGAGGAAAAACACCCTCTGAAATGGAAATCATGGCACTGAACTTCAGAGGGAGGACGCCTTCCCCTCTGAGGTTGATTTCTCATAGAGCTGTGCTGCTACAGGAGGCCAAGAGGCTGCCTGGCTCCAGAAATCCACAGTCCTGTGACTCAGGAGGCTGCCTGGGAGCAGGCAGTGCACAGAGTGTCATTGTTGTCACCTGCTGGTGGCCTTCGCTTCCACAAAGCCCCTTCCTTGAGGGAGCCAGCTTGCAGCACATCCCTCTGTCCTGTGCCAGAGCTGCCCCTCCAGCAGCTCCTTTCATCCCTATTCCCTGAAAAGCTTGCCCTGCTGCCTCCCTGCCTCCCTCCATGCAGCTCACGGAATGCCAGGAGGGTTTGGGTTACTCCACGGGCTTGGGGCAGCCTGGGCTAGTGAGAGGTGTCCCTGCCCACGGCAGGGGTCAGACAGCAGCTCTCCAGGAAGGAATGAACAGCCACTCAAGGCTTTCCTCAGGCAAGAAACAGAGGGAGCGACTTTGGGAGCAGTGAATTCCAGCAATGCAGTCAAACACTCCCCAAGGGGGGTGTGGGCAGGGGTGGGCTGTCCCAGGGAAGGGCAGTGGGCTGCAGTACACGCACGGGCACTGCTCTCGGGTTCTCATCTCCAGCAGAGTGCAGGGCTGTTTTCCAGCCCTTTCCTGGAGGCTGCACCGTGGGACCCTCCTGAGGGTTGGGATGGAGGGTCAAGGACGAGCCACAGTCCCACTTCACTGAGCTGCCTTGTTTACAAGCTCCAACAACGCCAAACAGTCACAGCTGGGAAGGGAAATAGCTGAGAACCCAGAATAGAAACAGTCTGGTTCTGTTTGGAATCACTCCCCGTTGGTGGTACAAGAATATAATATTTATTTTCTTTTTTATTGTTCTCCAGACACACTGTGCTCTTATTTAAAGCCTCAGCAAAATATGGTATCACCCATGTGGAAAGCAGGGGGAAAAAAAGGAGTCAATTCCTTTACTGCTCTGAAAAATTCTAGATGTCTCTTCAGCATTTATTCTGGAAGGATTTGCTGGTGCAGGATCTCCTTCCCTGCCTTCCCAGGTGTGAGTAACACAGTAGAATTAATTTCAGATTATCTATTCTCTGAAATAAATTCTAATGTGTTACATAAATAAAATCAACATAAATCTATTATGTTTTGTTCCTTTCAGAATAAAACCATGTTTGGCTGGGCCACCTCTTCCTGAGGTAACGACTCCAGTGGAGCAAAGGGAAGGATGAAGTTGGTCTTACACATCAAAGACTGGAATAAATTGACCTGGACAGCCATATTCCATGTTTCTTTCCATGCTCCCCGTTGTGCCACAGTGCCCAGAAACCAGCACAGCAAAATATGCAGGAAGATGTGGGGGGAAGCCACATGCACATAGTTTTTGACCAGCTCCAGGGATGGGCACCCAGCACTGCCTTGGGCAGCTGCGCCAGGGCTGGACAAGCTTTGCTGTGAAGGAATTTTCCTGATATCGAAGCTGACCCTCCCTGGGGAGACCTGAGGCCACCAGCGTTTGTCCCTGCCACATCTAAGCCACTTCAACTGTCCTGTTAGTTATTGACATTGCTGTTCTGCCATTCCTGCAGGATTTCCTAATCACATATCAAGCTTCCTACAGACCAAATACCACCTTCATCCTGGATGCCAATTGGCTCCAAAAGCAACAACTAAGCAGATTTATGCAGATTGGTGCAAACACTGAATCAAACTCATTCCCAGAGCCACAATCTGTCCTTTGCCCAGAGAAGCTGTGGCTGCCCCTGGATCCCTGGAAGTGTCCAAGGGCAGGTTGGATGGAGCTTGGAGCCACCTGGGCTGGTGGGAGGTGTCCCTGCCCATGGCAGGGGTGGCACTGGGTGGGCTTTAAGGTCCCTTCCCAGCCGAACCATTCTGGGATTTTGGGATTCTATAACCAGTCTGGCTCTTTGGAAATCAAGGAAATCACAGAATCATCACAGAATCCCAGATTGGTTGGGTTGGAAGGGACCTTAATGACCACCAAGATCCATTTCCACCCCCTGCCCTGGGCAGGGACCTTTCCTAGCACAGGCTGCTCAATTCCTCAGACATTCCCTTGGGAGATCCCTGTTTGTCATCCAGACCTGTGGATATGAGAGACTGTGGGGAAAGCACTTCTTGCCTTCTACAGCTTGTACAGAAACACTGTTTTGTTATTCATTAAATACCTAAATAAATAATGCACTGCTGTGCTTCTCTGGAGCCTTTTTTTTTCCCTCATAATTTGGATATGAAAAGTTGAAAAATTAAAAAGTTTTGCAGCCTAACTGGGTATTTAATCCTCTCTGCAAGCCTGGGTATGGGTTTCATACCTTTAGGCTCTGGTGCATAATTAACACGCCCTGCTCCCATCTTGGTGTGCTCTTACAGAAGGTTCTGGATGTTATCAGAAAACACCTTCTCTAATTTTAGTATGCAAAATTCTAATTACAGTATGAATCTTTTATTTCTTAATTCTTTACCATTTTTATTCACCCTCTGGGTACTGCAATATAATTAATTCTGCTTTACTTTTTTCTAATAGATTTATGTGTATTATCATATATATTGAATTTTCAGTTCTGTAACTTTTTTTCATTTTTATTGCTTCCCACACTGACAATGTTCACTTCATTAAAAACATGTAATCCCTGAGCTGTGATCAAGACATAATTGCACTTTTTTTGTATTATAATAACACACATGTTTTTCCTATTTTATTGCTGAACTCCTGTTATGCTGCTACGACTTTGAGTATCCTCCCAACCTGCATGGGGGCTCCAGACTGGAACTGAGGCACGAGGAGATCTGGTGGGCTCAGTTTCCATGCAGTGAAATGCCCTACTTACAGAAAACAACAAAACACTGCTTTTTGCCCCCTCAGTTCCCGTGTACCATTCACAGAATCCCAGACTGGTTTGGGTTGAAGGGACCTCAAAGTGCATCCAGTGCCACCCCCTGCCATGTCCTTCCTGTGCTGGGCCCCCAGGGCTGATAATAAGTGGTCACAAGAATCATTCAACTCCCAGGAAAACCTACAGGCGCAATCAGGGGTTTACAGGACTTGATTTAGATCTGGCCATTCATTTCTGTTTATTCCTGCTAGGACTAATCTGATTTAATTCTGTCTCCTCCGCACATGAATTCTGTAACATCATCAATGAACTTCTAATGAAGTTCTGTGCAGGTCTGGTACAACTCCTTCTCCAGTTCCAATTCATATCACTCAGACAACTATGCAAATTCTTGTCTCCACCATAAGCAGCCCAAAATCTTACAAACTTGTAAAAAAACCCAGTAGAGGTAATTGGTGAATTAAAATAGTGTATTTCCCACTGCATGGCAGGATGGTGGTCCAGGAAATGGGAGCTGGAGAAATGAATGGAATTAGGAGGGAGCAATCCATAAGCTCTGAGTGACAGAGCAGGCACACCCTATTTACCAACAGGATCCATATGGGATGGAGGCCAGCAGGGTGATGGAGAGCTCCACTTAGAAAGAGTGTCAGGCCCACGTTACCCAAATCCCACTTAGATCCCTGTAATTGCACTGGATTAGTGTGAACAGAGTCTCTCAGAAAATAATGAGCTCCGTACCTGACACAGAAGAGACGGGGATGGATTTGGGAGTGACTGGACTCTTAATCAGCCCATTGTGTTTTCTTCGTGCTCCTCAATTAAAGAAGCAAATGGCTTCAGCATGAAGAGGCTTTTACAGAGAACCACATTCATGGGCACTGGTAAAAGGCAGAGTGATCCATAAAAATAGAAGGTGTCCTGAGACTCTCAGAGAGCAGGCCCCAGGCAATTCCTCCTCCCACAGAGATGAAAAGGAGGAAACCCATCAGCAGCACTGGCCAAGTGTGGCCAAGTACAGAAATGGGGAATTTTACACTGGATACTGGGAAGAACACAGAGGAGAAAGCTCAGCTGCCCAGAGAAGATGTAGAAGCTGTGGCTGCCCCATCCCTGGAATGTCCCAGGCCAGGCTGGAGAGGGTTTGGAGCCACCTGGGACAGTGGAAGGCAGCGATGGGTCTGCCATGCCCAGGGTGACAGAAGGACATGGGTGGAGGTTGCAGCTGCCTCTTCCTTGGAACAGGGAATTACAGAAGGATATTAAATTTCCTTTGGGTGTGTAAGTCTGGCTGGGACAGAGACAGGAAAGGCTGTGCTGGTGAGGGACCACCTCGATGGCAGGGAAGAATGTGGCCTCTAATTTTGGATGGAAGAGCAATTTTGTCCTTTCTTTCTTGGTACATGTGCTCATGCTCAGAAAGCCCAGACACAACACCATCTGTGAGATGTGAGATCTGCTGGTTTGGTTATTCCAGAGAATCCAGAGTGGTTTGGGTTGGAAGGACCTTAAAGCCCATCCAGTGCCACTCCCTGCCATGGGCAGGGACACCTTCCAGTATTCCAGGCTGCTCCAAGATCCATCTAACCTGGCCTTGGACACTTCAGTGTTTAATTCTGGGAACAGAGTGCCCACAGATTTGCCCAACAAACCTGGATGACACGGCCCAGCAGAACCCTGGAGCAGCACATAGAAGTTACAGCCCTGAGGCAGAGAATTGTAAACAACTTGCAGGCGCTGAGAGAACTCAGACAACTACAAGATAAGGAACAACAAGATGGGTGAATTGGTACAGAGACAGAAGGTTACCATTGTGGCCAATGAGTGATTGCTTGTATGTAATAAGCACCAATAATGTTAATGCACGTACACTTTGGAATGATATAAAAAGTAGCTGTGCCAAAAATAAATGGAATCTATGCCTGACTTTCTTGGATATTTTGACATATGTCCGTCTCAATGACGACACACATCCAGCAAATCCAGGGAGCCACTGCCACAGTGCCTTGGAAGCAACACCTGCCGGGTGCTCCAGAGTCAGGTACAGGTCCTGAAAGGCTGCCAGAAGTGATAAATGTCCATATTGCAGTGGGAAAGATGACCCATTAGCAACACTTTGGACCCAAATATGCTCCCAGGAGAAAGGCTGTGCATTATTCACAGGAAAAACCAGCAGACCAAGGCTTGTGGAGCGTTTCCATCACCCAGAGATAATGAAGGATTTGTTCAGTGAACAAAACTGGGAACCTGAAAATCACAGCAGCTGAAGCAATTATTCCAAAATCAGCCTCATTTATTTCATGGTGATGGAGATTTACAGAAAATTACCATAAGATGCAACTCCAGTAGTTCATATTAAGCTGGGAAATACAGAGCAAGGCAGAGCTGTGCCGTGGGTCTCGTGGAGCCGCTGTGCACTTCCACTCCTGACTCCTGCCTACGACAACTTGGCATGATGCTTTGCCCACTTTTGGGCCCAATTCCTGAAAAACCACCTCTGCTGGATTCCCAGCACAGCTTTGGCAGGAATTGTGCTCAGTGTATTTCCAGTCTGCAGGTCTCCCTTCCCATCTCTCTGTGCTGGGCTGCTCCTCTGTCACCAAAATCTTCCTAGATAATAACTCACTCCCTTTTAAAGAAGATCCAACCCAAGGAATCCTTTGCCAGAGGGTATTTTATCCCTGTGGCACATTTCTAGGGAGGTAACACAGGACTGCAGACAGACCTAACACTGAATTCCCAAAATCTAATCCCAGGAGCTGTTCAGTGAGACATCCAATGCCCTTGGATTTCCAACAGCCCTTCTCTAACCACGACAGCAGTGACACCTGGATTTTAACTTCCCAGTGATCCCAAAGAGTCCTGTTTACAAACATACTCCGACAGAGCAGAGTGTGCACAGGTTTGCTGGAGGTGGCTGTTCTCTTTAAAAAGGGAATCTGATGTTTCAGCTCCATGGAACTCAGCCCTGCCTCCTGAATCTGCCACAGACAGAGGATCAAACACAAGCCCAGGTGGTTTCCACCCACTTCCAGCCCAGAGAGAGGTAACAAAGATGTGGGAACCAAATCCATACAGTGACTCAAAACAGAAACAAGAAATGGGGTACTCCCACCAGGGGCATCTCAGAGAGCAGCTCTGTGTGTGCCATCCACATACTCCAGACTTTTCACTTGTTTTCTTTTCAAAATACCATTTTGAAGCATTCTGTGAAGGAGGACAGACTGTCAAATGGCTGCTTTGGCATGAAAGCACAGAATTCCAGGATCACTGAGGTTGGCAAAGCCCTGCCAGCCCATGGAGCCCACCCTGTGCCCGATGCCCGCCTTGTCCCCCAGCCCAGAGCACTCAGTGCCACGGCCAGTCCTGCCTTGGGCACCTCCATCCAGGGCTGGGCACTCCAAACCTCCCTGGGCAGCCTGTTCAATAGCAGGACCACTACACAGAATCTCAGAATTCTGGAATGGACTGGGTGGGAAGAGACCTTAAAGCCCATCCAGTGCCACCCCTTGCCATGGGCAGGGCCACCTCCCACTACCCCAGGCTGCTCCAACCTGGTCTTGGACACTTCCAGGGAATGGGACAGCTGCCAATTCCAGGCTGCCGTGTCCCTCTCCCCCTCTGGAGGTGCTGCCCTGCCCGTGGTGCTCACACAGCCCCAGGAGCTCTGATCCCCTTCCGAGGCCATAGTGGGCTTGGAGCAACCTGGGATAGTGGAAGGTGTCCCTGTCCATGGCAGGGGG
>VWZG01005853.1:4563-32302 GCA_013396735.1 Grallaria varia | reverse complement strand
CCAACCCAACCCAACCCAACCCAACCCAACCCAACCAACCTCTTCATCCCATCAGCATTTCTATGAATGGCACAGAAACAGTGAAATTACAATTTCAGAAGCTTTGTGTTGGCTTGGGTGAATTCAAGCTCTTAAAAAAACAACCTGTCACCCACCTAGATGGGCTGATGGGCCTTTCCCTCCTCCCCTGGGGCAGGAGGAGAACACAGGAGTGCAGAGCTGGCACAGGGGCTGAGCACATCACCCAGTGCCCCCCTTGCCTCTGCAGAGGGGCAGTTACTGCCACGCTTCCTGGGGTTTAATCCCTCCCTCCCTCCACCCCCATGGCAGACTAGGAACTGACTAATGCCCAACAGTGTGGGGAAGGTTCTCTGAGTTCTGCCTTGATGCCAAAGCACTGAATCTGAGGACTAAAACAATGTGGCTGTGGCTCCCAAAAAGGCAGGATGGAAGGGAATTATTAATTCCACCTCCTACTGTTTCCAGCACTTCAGGAGGTTATTCCCAGCAAGAAAGCACAAGAGTTTGAATTTGCTTCCAAAAAATCTTCAGCTGTCTAATTCCTCAGCAAGTCGTGTTAAGAAGAAAAACTTCCCAGGCAGGCATGTGAAAGCTTTTGAGTGCCGAGACAGAATATATTTATTTTTCAATCAAAAAGCCCTAAAAGAGTGACAAAGCCAGCAGGGTCAGAATAAAGCTCCTGTTTCTCTACTAAAGTGAGCAACGTTTCCTCTTTGATGTCTCTAAAGACACATAGTTAGTCAGGATTCAATCTTCCCAAAGAATCCTTTGCCATCAATATTTTAAATCACTCATTGAAATCACAGGGAGAAGCCACAACTAAACATGTGGATGTTGTGACTGGAAATGCAAAATGCCAAAGCCACATGTATTAGTATTAATTCATGTCACAGATCATAAAAAAGAGCACCAGCTGCAGTGTTGGTTTTGTGGGAACTCAAAGAAGAACAAAAGAGAGGCATTTTCAGGATAAGAGGACACTGATTTCCCCAGGACAGATTATGTCCCTCCCTTTAAAGTATTTCCTACAGCAGCAGATTCATGGAGGAACTCTGATCTCTTCATCTCCTCAGCCAAAGGAAACTGGTGACCAGCCATCCCTAAACACCTGAGAGTGTTGCAGCTGTATCCACAAACCATAGAATCCTGGGACGGACTGGGCTGGGAGGGACCCTAAAGCCCATCCCGTTCCACCCCCTGCCACGGGAGGGGACAAAGGACAAGGCAAGTATTTAGTTGTGAGGTACTTGAAGGCTCTCCAGTGCCCTCCAGCCTCAGCACCAGCCCCGGGTGCTGTTGGACCTCCTGTGGGATGTCATGAGCATTTCCAGAGCATCAGGAGTGTGAGCAGACAGTGCTGGTGGAACAAACCGAGCCCATGACAGCAAATTTGCTGCCTGCACCAGTCAAATACAGCCAGAAATCCCAGGAGGAACCAGCACAGCTGAGGTGGTGCAGGGACAGGGAACAAGGAGCTCCCATGCACCATGGAAACCTCAACACAAACTCCAGGGCGAACTGGTAGTGAAGGGACATTCCACTGTGTCTTTTAGGTTGTGGAAATAGGTCTTGTGGCTGTGCTTGTGGTGGGAACCGTGTGAACACCAGGCCCCTGCTGCAGGAGCTGCTGCAGTGCTGAAACACTCCACCCACACACAGGGACTCATTTGAACTCAGCAGCATCACCAGCCTGGGCTGCCAAAGCCTTTGGGGTGATTGACTGCAATGATCTGAGCCTGCTGAGGAACATCAGAAAAGCCTATCAACCAACACTGCCTTTGGAAATGCAGAACTAGGTAAAGCAAGAGATCAGGCCCAAGAGCTGAATTCCCGTGTCCCAAGCAGCAAGTCATGGACAAAGGAGAAGCCACCAGAGGAAGGAGGACCTTGTAGCAGAGGTTTTTTGATATTCCACAGCCCCCTTTGAGGGTCCTGACCCCAAACAAAGCAGGACAAGGCAGCTGCTGGGTGCTGGAGGGGTCTTCCAGTTCCAAGGACTTTTGGTCCCTTCAGTTCTTCCATGTTAGAATTTAATGCAAGCATTAGGATTTGAGTTCTTATTAGAGAAATCCCCTCACCTGTTGAGTTGTGAAAACTCAGGCAGCTGACTCCACAGCATTCCTCTGCAGACCAAGGTCAAGCCATCCACAGCAAAAGGACTCTCCTGTTGGTGTGTGACCACTGGGGCAGCACCAGGGAAGGATGAACAGAACTCCAGTTCAGTTGCCACTCAGAGAAACCTCAATAAACTCCGATTTCACGTACGAGCCCAGTTGTATTGTTCTCTGTTAAAACAACCAAATAAAAGTGCCAATCACACAAAGTACGAAGTGGCAAATGTTCCACAATCTGCATAGGTTTACTTTTTCAGAACCTTCCCTGTGCTCACCAGCACTAATAAAAAGTCAGAAAATATTCTGCAGATGAGACAAGGAACAGAGTAATAATGATGAATGTCACTCAATTAGCTCAATTATTCATGTTGGCTTCATATCTGGAATGGGAAGAACAGGAATTGCTCTGGGGCTGGCCGAGCAAGGGACAGGCTGCCCAGGGAGCGTGTGGAGTCTCCTTCCCTGGAGAGATCCAGTCCCATCTGGATGTGCTCCAGGTGAGCCTGCCTGAGCAGGTGTTGGATGGCAGGATCTCCAGAGCTCCCTCCCCACCCCAGCCATGCCGTGATCCTGTGAAATTCCATGTGAGCCATGTAAAGGGTGGTCAGATCCATGGTCTATAAAAGCCACTGGCTGAGGGAGCAGCAGAAATCTCCCTGGATGGCTTCCTTATGGGAGCACCTCCATGGGCTCAGCACAACAGACACACTTGTTAATTCATGAGGCTGGTTTTTCCCAGTTTTAGTCAGGGAGATCCCATTTGGAGTCATCAGAGAGACAAATCAGGAGCTGTTACTGTTGATTATCTGGAAGGTTGATTAAATAAAGCCGCCAACTCTCACCCATCAACTAAACTAAAGTCATCAACTGAATTTAGATGGGATATTGGGAAGGAATTGGTGGCTGGAAGGGTGGGCAGGCCCTGGCACAGGGTGGGCAGAGAAGCTGTGGCTGTCCCTGGATCCCTGGGAGTGTCCCAGGCCAGGTTGGAAGGGGCTTGGAGCCACCTGGGCTGGTGGGAGGTGTCCCTGCCCATGGCAGGGGTGGCACTGGGTGGGCTTTGAGGTCCCTTCCCACCCAAACCAGCCTGAGACTCTATAAACCACTGAAGCAGGAGATGTCCAAGTGACCTGGGAGTCATTCCCTGGGGCATGTACATTTCTGATGCACTAAAGGCACTGTCAGAATATCTGCAAAGAACAAAAAGGAAGGTGCTGAAGCTTTAGCTGGAACTTCACAACCAACAATGAGCCACGTTTGCCTGGGACCTGCTCCAGGAATCTCTTTTATCTCAATGTGTTTGCCTGGCAGACACTTTCCAAGAGAGGGAAGGCAGGAGAGTTTCCCAAGTGTGATCCTCTATTAATGATTTTGGATTCTATTTAAGTCCAGTCATCTCAGACAGCACCAAAAAGTACCTCCTCCAGCAGTGCAGGCAGATTTCTTAAGAAGCTCCCAATAGACAAAAGAAAAGTATAAATTCTATTCTGTTTTCTTAGCCACAGAATCATGGAATCACAGAAGAGTCTAGGGTGGAAGGGACCTTAAAGATTGTCTCATTCCAAGCCCCTGCCATGGGGCTGATTTGTTGAAGGTCAAGGAAAGATCTTGAGAGTTTTCTCTCATCCAGCTGTAATTATAATGTGAATTTTAACTCATACAATTAAATGAAATTATTGACATGCAGAGAGGGATTATGCTTCTCTTCCAAACTCTCAGTAATTTATGGATATTCAGAAGTCTAGGATATCACAGGAAGACATGTGTCAGGGATTGCTTTAAAATGTGGGATCAAAACCAAACAATAAAATCCCTAAGTTACAAAAGCTGTGCAGGATGCAGAGATTCCAAGAAATCCCAGCCCCTCTTCTCAGCCTAAAATGAGGAGAAGCAGTGAGTGATTGACAGCCAACTACAGGCAAGAGAGAAGGAAGTCTCCCTGCATCCTGATCCCACATCTCCGTTGCCGACTCCACGGCTGTCAGTCACTGCCAGCCCTGCTCAGCAGAAGGAGGTTCTGTTGCTGTTTGCTGCCGAGCTCCTTCCACATGAGGTATTTAAATGTTCTCATCTTGAACTTAACAGAAATACATAATAAACCTCCCAATTACCTTCTACCCTGGGAAATGTCAAACCAATCAAAGGGCTGAAAGGGGAAATTAAAGCCTATTTTGGAAGAGCAGCTCGCTGGAGTGTCACTGACCTTCAAGAGCAGAGCACGGGAACACAACTTTGTCAGTCCCAGCTTCCAGCCCTCAGGATGGATTCAGGAATGTGGGATCCGTGGCAAAAGTGACTCTGAGAACATGTAACCAGATTTAATCAACGTATTACCTAAAACTGCCCCATCTAGTGGGTGCTGAGTTCAGTATTAGCTCAGAGACTTTGATGAGCTGCAAGATCATTTTTTGTGGGAGGAGCAGAAAGCAGTCTCAGGATCCAGACTGGAAATCCACCTGCTGCCTCATTTCCTGACAAACAGGGGCCACGTGAGGCTTGATAAATTACCTGGGAGGGTCCTCAAAGCCCACCCAGTGCCACCCCCTGCCATGGGCAGGGACACCTCCCACCAGCCCAGGTGGCTCCAAGCCCCATCCAACCTGCCCTTGGACACTCCCAGGGATGGATCCAGGGGCAGCCACAGCTTCTCTGCCCACCCTGTGCCAGGGCCTGCCCACCCTCCCAGGGAAGGATAAGCTGCACATCAGCAGAACAAGGATGCCTTCAGAGTTAATTTAACCATTTGTATAACCCCAGAAAACAACAATAAGCTCTAAGTGGGGAGATCACAGAATCATGGAATCTCCTGACCTTGAAAGGACCCCCAGGGATTCTCCAGTCCAACTTCTGGCCCTGCACAGAAACCCCAACAATCCCGCCCTATCCTTCAGAGCATTTTCCAAAGGCTCCGGGAGCCTGGGCAGTGCCCACCACCCTCTGCAGGGGGAAGAACCTTTCCCTGATCTCTAATCTCATCCTCTCCTTATGCATCACATTTATTCCTGGTCTATGTGCCAGAATAAACCACTTTGTGCCACTCAGGGACTGGGAGCCCCACTAGTTCCATGTGCTAAAGGCCTGAACTGGTGTGTGTGCCAGGGAAGGCTGGGAGGGCTCCAGAGAACATCCCTGTCGGATGGAGCCATGGAAAGCTCTGGGACAGTGCCTGTCCCACTCACCCCTCCTGGCCAAGCCAAGCTGGAGGGGTGAATACAATCCATGCAGGAAGTCTGACACAGTGACAGGGTTTTTAATCCTCAGTGATTTGCTGGGACACAGGAAGCATTGCAACAGCTGCTGTGGAGAAGGGGATTATCTCCCAAATCTCTCCTGCCCTTCAGTTCAATCTTTCCCCTGTGAAAAAAACCCAAAAAACAACAAAGTCATTCAGCCTTTTTCTTTAAAGAAACCCTTCCGTTTTGGAAGAGTTTCTTGTTCTGATCCTTTCCTAAGGTGACACAGTTGGCTCCCCCCTCACAGCCTGGCTAGGCAGCATTTATCTGATTAGAGGAATATTGGTAATGATTATGGTACCAAATCAATTTGTGATAATTACTTACCTTCTACCACTCTTGCAATTAAAGTTTTATGTTCTATTTTCTTCTAAATCAAGTAATTGAACCTCACATGGATTGGAATTATACCAAACACACGGACTAATTGAATAGTTAACCAAGTGTTCAATAAACTCCACACCTCAGCATCACACCCTTAAACTGCCTCATTAGACTTGCACAAGGAGCTGTAAAGTGAGCCTGCCTGGTTTCCCTGCTCAGCTCTCTTCCCCCTCCAAGCACAGTTGACAAACTAATGCAGGCTGCTTGACATTTTCACAATACGGAGCTGATGGAACAGCTGGAAGATTTTCAAATGTTTTTGTGTGCTTATCAATCAGCTGTCCTACAGCCAAAGTCTCCCTGAGCCCGGACTTGTGAGACTCAGCTCAGCAATGCACCTAAACAACTACTCAGCCTGGCTTAAGCTGTTCCAAGAGCCTGCTGAACCCCAGCTTCCCATATTAGCACCCTCAGGAATCACAGGGGGTTTATTTGATAGAACCCCAAACTGGTTTGGGTTGGAAGGGACCTCAAAGCCCATCCAGTGCCACCCCCTTTCACCAGCCCAGGTGGCTCCAAGCTCCGTTCAGCCTGGGCTGGGACACTTCCAGGGATCCAGGGGCAGCCACAGCTTCTCTGGGCAACAGCAGAAGAGGCCAGGGACACAAGGGGGTATTCCCATTCCCATAGCCTGGATCACAGGCCAGATGTGGGTCTTTCCTAAGCCAGGCTGTCCCAACCCGCTCCCAGCATCCGTGAGGCTCCAAGGCTCTGGGCACTCTCCTCTCTCTGCACCTCTGGGCTCTCATCCCAGCTCCAGCAGGAGACATCAGTCCTGAGAACACATGGAACATTTTAAAACAGAGGCTTCTGAAGCAGCCACACAAAGTGCTCTAAATCACCAGCCCAGTTTGTTCCAGTCCCATTTACCTGGGTGGAGGGGGGGAGGTATGTTCAGGGAAAGCTTCCAACAGTCAAGACCTGCAACCACTTAAAACTTTTTATTGGCAAGAGCAATCGACCTGCCAGCATTAACCACCAGGTATTTAACAGCATTAGCCACCCCATTATCCACTTCCTCACTTACCATGTTCACTCGTGTATCCAGTTTTATTGTGCTTTCACTTCCAGCTCCATTAAATGCTGGAGGAATCAGTGTCTTGGAGACGTTGAAAAACACCAGGCTCTGAGGGCAGAGGCCAAAGGAACCCGGATTATATTTAACTCACTTACAAATTTGTCATTTAAGCTGCTAAGGCCATTAATTTGAAGCCATGATATGCCCATCTTTTTAATGTTGGGTTCATTTAAGTTCCATGGACATAAAAGAAGCAATTCCCAGCTTTTCCTTCCTGCTATCACACAAATGCATGGCAGAGCCAGGGCTAAAAGGATATGAGAGCAGGCACCCCTCAACGGTGCTGTAATTTAACAGGGGATAATTAAAGTCACTCTGTGGCATTAACTGGCTCCATGTGACAATAAACTCTGAAAGGAGCTTTTCTTTTGAACAAAATAACTGTGAAAGCTTCAAATGGGCTTCAGGAGCAGAACAGCCAAGTGTGTGTGCTGAGCCCTCCCATGGCATCCACAGGGATCCAGGGGCAGCCACAGCTTCTCTGCCCACCCTGTGCCAGGGCCTCATCACCCTCACGGGCACCAATTCCTTCCCAATATCCCATCTGTCCCTGCCCTCTGGCAGTGGGAAGCCATTCCCTGTGTCCTGTCCCTCTATCCCTTGTCCCCAGTCCCTCTCCAGCTCTCCTGGAGCCCCTTCAGGCACTGGCAGGGGCTCCCAGTTCTCCCTGGAGCTTCTATGCTCCAGGTGAACCCCCCACAGCTCTCCAAGCCTTTCCTCCATAATTCCAGGCCATGGAATCACCCACTGACTTCCCTACAGTTCAGCTCTCTCTTGTTGGAGGCTGCAAACCTCCATCACTCCTCAGAGCAAAGTGCCAGGAGATTTAATTGAAATGGATCCTTTGATCATGTTAAAACTTCTCTGCCTTTATGGATAATTTTTTAATTAAATTTAAATTCAGGTAATTGCCCACTTCAGTTGTTTGGATTCTCTGGAGGACACTTGCAATAGCAACAGCGATTATCCAGCCTGGGGGTTCCATATGCAGCATTCCAGGCTGAGTCACAGTGGGGCACATTAAACAACCAAATCCATGGAGAGACTGACACTCCTATGCCAACTTCACATCCTAAAATGACTGTTTGGGAAGTTTTAAAGGCAGAAGGAGATGTGTGTAATGGCTGGTGGAATAAAATCTGATGTGAGCTGTTAGATGGGATGAGGAGAAGGTAGTCTGGGAGAAACACGTGGATCATAATCCCAGGCAAGACAAGTCCAGGCACAGGAAAAGCCCTGCCAGCCTGTGGAGCCCACCCTGTGCCCGATGCCCACCTTGTCCCCCAGCCCAGAGCACTCAGTGCCACGGCCAGTCCTGCCTTGGGCACCTCCATCCAGGGCTGGGCACTCCAAAGCTCCCTGGGCAGCCCCTGCCAAGGCCTCACCCCCCTTTCCAGGGGGAAATTCCTCCCCATGTCCCACCTGCCCCTGCCCTGGCACTGAGGCCATTCCCTCTCCTCCTGTCCCTGTTCCCTGGGAGCAGATCCCAACCCTGCCCTGGATCCATCAGGGAGTTGCAGAGCCAGAAGGTGCCCCCTGAGCCTCCTTTTCTCCAGGCTGAGCCCCCCCAGCTCCCTCAGCCCCTCCTGCTGCTCCAGCCCCTTCCCAGCTCCCTTCCCTTCCCTGCACACGCTCCAGCCCCTCAATGCCTTGGCCCTCAAGAGATCCTTCTATTTAATCAATATTATCTCAGGAAACTCAGCCCTCACACACAGAAGAGAATCTGAAAATCCAGTGCTGGGTCCCGAAAAGGGAGTTGTCCCTTGGTCCCTGACACCTGCCCTGCTCCCCTTCCGAATTCCAGGGGTTTCCATCCCTGGAGATCTCCAGGCAGATGGAACCAAACTGTGAGTAAAGAACCTCTGAGATGTTGAGGGAAGCAATCCTTCCTGCTCCTATTCTGCCAACGCTGGTTTCAGATAAACACCATAAACCAAGCAGTTTTTATTGGAATGGATTTAGTGACTGTCTTTGCATGTAGGGAAAAGAAAAACCCAGACTCTGGCACACCGTGGGAACAAGGGATCCATGCTGTGATTGCGGCTCATGGGGTTTTCAGGGAATAAAGGGAATTATCCTGTCCACAGTTCTCCAGGTGGTCTTTGTTACAGGATCACTGTGACCGGGAGAACAGGAATGAGCTGTGCCTGTTCCAGAGATCAATTAAACAGGAGAGCTCACCCTGATTTAGGGCAGTGCAGACAATGGAGCCAGAATGACACCACAGTGGAATTCCTGCTCACAGGAATGGCTGGGAGGCAGCAGGAGGGTGTTCCTCACATCCCTAGAATTCTGGAGACCAGCAGGAAATGGGATGGTATCAGACCTAAATGTGCTCATAGATAAAGAAACACCAGGGATAAGGGAAGTTTACAGGTTCTCAACATGCTGGGTGGGCTTTGTGATACAAGACATTTAACTCTTTTGCTGCATTTTTTGGTTTTCAGGTGTATTGTCTCTATTTGAAACCTCATCCAGCTGCTGCACTGCCTGCACTTGAAAAGCTGCAGAGCCCAGAGTCAGCATCTATCATCCCCACTGCCTGATGCCTTCCCTTCCTCCAGCACAACTCCAGAGCTGCTACAGGATCATGGAATCACACAAGGGGCCAGGCTGGAAGGGCCCACAGTGGGTCACCTGGTCCTCCCTCCCTGCTCCAGCAGGGCCATCCCAGAGCACATGGCACAGGATTGTGCCCCGTGGGGTCTGGAATATCCCCAGGGAGGAGACTCTGGCCCCTCTCAGGACAATCTGTTAAATCCTTGCAGTCAATCAGTCAAACACATGACCAGAGGTAGCAGAAAATGTTATCTGTAAGGAGAAATATTGTTTCTTCAACTCCAGGTATGCAAGATAACAAGTGGCCCATCAGAACTTAACTATGGAAATGAAGATTTGCCCTGGCAAAAGCCATGATTACTCTGCAATTAAGTTCAGGTTCCAGCACAGGAAGGAGGTGGAGCTGCTGGGGAGAGTCCAAAGGAGTCCCCAAGATGATCAGAGGGCTGGAGCAGCTCTGCTGGGAGGAAAGGCTGGATATTGCAATTGTTCAGCCTGTGGATGAGAAGCTTTGGGGAGACCTCATTGCAGCCTTCCAGGACCTGAAGGAGCCAACAGGAAACATGGAGAGAGACCATTGACAAGGGCCTGTGACAGGCCAAGGGGGAATGGCTTCCCACTGCCAAAAGGCAGGACTAGATGGGATATTGGGAAGGAATTGGTGGCTGGGAGGGTGGGCAGGCCCTGGCACAGGGTGGGCAGAGAAGCTGTGGCTGCCCCTGGATCCCTGGGAGTGTCCAAGACCAGGTTGGATGGGGCTTGGAGCCACCTGGGCTGGTGGGAGGTGTCCCTGCTTCAGGGAGCTGGCACAGTCCCTGCACTCACTGCAGGGTTTGCTTTAAAAATCAATTGAGATATAAATTTCACTGCAGCTCTGCTCCTCTTGATTGCTGCTTGCAGAAAAACATAAATAATTAATTGCATTAGAGAAATGTCACTCAGCCCCAGTTTTGCTTCACCTGAAGTGAAAAATGACCACTTGAAAGACAAAAATTTGTCAGGCTCTAAATCTTTATTCTGTGCTGCTGTCTGTTCTCCTGCTTTAACAAAACCAGTGTCTCATGTAACCAAGGAATTCTTTTGAAGACTCTGAGCTGCCCTGATTTATCCTTGGGGGAGGATGTTATCCCAGCCTGACCTGGCAAGGGGAGGAGGATGGCACTGAGTCCCTCATGAAATCAACAGCAAGGATGTCTTAGAAGACCCACAGATCTCTGCCAAGACTGACCCACTCCAGAACAACGTCAGGACCGTTTTTAAAGGACATATAAAACCTTTTTCTTTGTGGTGCAGGGAAAGCATCAAGCCATGAGGGGGTTTGGTGGGTAAAGTACAATCTCATCCCTATCTCCAGGGGTTTTTTAGGATCATGCCTTGGAGCAGCAGTGGTGCAACCAAGATCTTCTCCCAGCCCTTCTCAGCAGAATGACACAAGTTGAAATGTTTCCAGGGTCTGAGAGTCACTTTGCAGCTTCTTATTTGCCAGACACACCAACAGATTTGCTGTGCCCCTCCCCGGGGAAGAACATGCTGATGGGGTTTCTTATCTGAGCCAAAATAATAGAAAATTGAGTTTAACACAGAATTTGCAGATTTAGACTTAAAGAAGACTGGAGATAAAGTGAAAATCTGGAGATTCTTGTGTTGAGTTTTTGACCCTGATGCTCAAAGAGCCTTTTGTCTTACTGGAGCAGCAGCAGGAGAGTTCTCAAAGCGATGAGCTTAGGGATGGACTGACAGCTGCATTTGATTTTGGGGCTGGAGGAAGAATTGGTAAAGTTGAAAGAGAAGGATTGTGAGTACTGATGCTGTGCAAGGGACACCACAAGTGCCAAGGATCCGTCCCTGTCTGTAAACACATGGTGGCCTCAGCTACAGCCCTCGAGGCCATTTATTCCCATCACCTCTCCATAAAAGTCCTGGAATTATTATTGTATAATAAGAATGAAACCCAGTATTAAACTGCAGAAAAAGGTTTCTTGCCCTCACAGCTGGAAAACCAATACACTTCAAAAAGGTGCTTTTAACTAGAGACAGCTCCAAATTAGAATCTTTATTCAACTGTCCATTTTCAAAGCAATTTGTAACTCCACTCTGAGGAAAAACCACCCCATTCCAAAAGCTTGAGGACAACAGGAACAAGCTGTCAGTTGCTTCTGCTGCCCTTGTAACCACTTGCCTTAAACCAGGTTCATCTCAGGGTGATGCACTGAAGACATTTAATGCAGGATGGCATCACCCCTCCGTCTGACCTGAGAAATGGGGCTCCTCCTTTGTTTAATCTTCATGGGAATTGAACTCTTCAGCCTATCTGCACAGCCACAAATAAATTACAGGTTTGCTTTAACAACTTTGAAATCTCTGTCTGATAAATTCTGAAGGTATAAATAACCCCGGAGGCTTTGCAGGAAGATGAACAGCCCCGTTTTAAACCATCATAACTCAGCAAGCAAACAATGCTGGCATTTCAATCCAAGCACGGCATCGTCCCGCCCAAAGGAGTGCCAGGAGCACTGTGAGGATGGGCTCCCAAGCAAGGCAGGCTCAGCTGGGTGCCAGGGGTGCAGGATGAGCCCCAAGGGGTCTGAGTACAATTACAAGTCCTGGGAAATGCATGCCAAAACAGGGACCACTCGGTCTTTATCTCCTTCCTTCCACTATGAGACAGAAACAAAAGCAGAGACAGCAATTCCCTTCCCAGCCTCCTTTGGGTTTGGAAAAGGACAAATTGCTCACAAGGTTCATTATTTTTTGGCATAAGAAGCAAAGCAGGGCACCTGCTGGCATAATCTTGTGCTGGCTGAAGCAAGAGTAAGGGTTGAGACCGAGAACTGAAGACCCTCAGTAACACACAGGAGTCAGTCAGGCTTATGAGGGCTGGGGGGAATTATTTCTGCCATAGATTAGCAATTCCATCATCAGTTTCCCCATCCTGGCTATCCCACCAGTCCTCTCTCTCTTCCATCCCTGAACACTTCTGAGCAGCCAAAACCAACCTTTAGTTTCAGTGAGGAACAAGTCCACAGTGTGCTAACAAAGCAAGGCTCACCTCCCACAGCAAATAAAAGCATTCATATTTCACTGGCAATAAAATCAATTTCCCTAAAGGGCTGGTTTTCACTAAGTTATTAAATCTGGTACTCATGGCATTAGATAACTCAGTTGTCTTTTATTTCTGGCTTTGAGACATCAAGTGGCAAAAGGGGAAATAAAAATGGCAGGAAAGAAAAACTCTTCTGAGGACGTAACAGTCCATTAAGCAAAATTTTAAACCAACTCGTCTTTGGCTCTCTGTGGCTCAAATGCAATCCTGCTCCTTCCCTTCAGGCTGTTATTAACACTGTTATAATGAGTAACTAAAATAAAACTCAAGTGAATAAATACGCTCAAAGGCATTTCGTTATTTCTGCAATTAGAGACAAACTGCCATGGGAGAGCTGACAGCTTTTGGGAAATTACATCCAAGGAAACACTTGCCACGACTACAGTAATCCTTGGGCTGCTCTTGGCATGTGCAGCCAGTGCTGGGAAGGGGCTTGAACAACAAACCTATTTTTTCCTTGGAAGACTGATCAGGTGGGAAGTAGTTCTGGAAGGGAGGAGCCCAGTGGCCAGGTCCCCTCTGTGTCCCAAGGGAAATTCCACTGTGTGTGTCCAGGGAAGGGAATGGAGCTGGGGAAGGGGCTGGAGCAGCAGAAGTGGCTGAGGGAGCTGGGGGGGCTCAGCCTGGAGAAAAGGAGGCTCAGGGGGCACCTTCTGGCTCTGCAACTCCCTGATGGATCCAGGGCAGGGTTGGGATCTGCTCCCAGGGAACAGGGACAGGAGGAGAGGGAACGGCCTCAAACTGGGCTAAGGCAGGGGCAGGTGGGACATCAGGAGGAATCTCTGCCTGGAAAGGGTGGTGAGGCCTTGGCAGGGGCTGCCCAGGGAGGTTTGGAGTGCCCAGCCCTGGAGGTGTCCATGGCACTCAGTGCTCTGGGCTGGGGGATGAGGTGGGCAGGGTAGACTCCATGGGATTCTGTGACTCCAAGACAGCCCAACACCCTTAGGACACGGTGTTTACCAGGAGAACAAGGCTTTTCCTAGATCTTTGGGCTGTGGGAGCTCTGTGGGGTCCTCTCCAGGACACAGGCATAGAATGTTGTACAACTCCCAGTCCTCACCAGCCCTGTTCTTGTCCCCTCTTGGTGCCAAGGGTTAATTCCAGGGCAGAGCTCACTGTGAGTTCAACCCTCCCTGCCACAGGGCACTGTGCCCAGCACTGCAGAAAGTGATCACTTTAACTCAGTAATTATTTATCCCAGCGAAACTCCAAGGGGATTTATTCTTGGAAGAGGCACGGTGAAAAGAGGGAAAGGAACAGGCAGCCAGGGTTTAAAACACTCTCATTTTCTCTTGTGACTGGCTAACAGGCTTTTGGAAAGCACCAGACAGTAAATGTCATTTATTTTGACTTTAATAATGCTTCTGAGGCTCTTTGGCCTGACATTTCTGAGCGAGCCGGGGAATCATGGATGAAACAAAGCAGAGGTAGGAAGCCAGAACATCCTACTGAGAGAGCAGCTGTCCATGACCAGGGGACAGCTGAGTGTGCCTCTGCATATCCCTGGATCTGGTGTTATTTGGCTTTTACCTCAACAGCCTGTGTGATGAAAAACATCCCAGGCATGGCAGACACAGCAGGGACCGACCTAGGGCAGTCTGTGAGTAGCTTAGTCAAACAGACTGAGAATTCCAGGGAATTGTGACAACTGGAAAACAGATTTGAACAAAAAATACTCCAAGTTATGACTGAGCAGAAACAAGTATTCCATGGAGCTGTGCCAGGCTCCATGGGCTCCATCCTCCCAGCTGTGAGTTTGCAGGGCAGTCAGTGCCAGGTGTCTGTGGCTGCAGCAGAGCCACAGTTCTGCTCCTGTGTGATGCGACATATCAGCTGGCACCTTTTATTTGGGGTGTCACAGTCCAGCTTGTGGGGCCAATACATGAAATCCCAGCTGTCAACCACCCAAATTAAAAATAAATCACTGCCGTGATCCCCGAACCCCAGCTGACAAGCCATTCCCACCCCACAGCACCACATTCATCTCCCTTCCAATCCTCTGCCATCATCCCTGCCTGCCTTTATTTTCCAGTGCTGGCCTGGCAAAGCTCTGCCCACCTTTAGCTGATGCATGTGGGCTCTGTGCAGTGACACACAGCCAGGTGGGCTTGGGGCAGCTGGGAGGGATGGACGGAGGGCCTGGGATGGGGCTGGGGGAGCTCTGCCTGTGCCAGCGGGATCTGGGCCTGGCTCCTGCCTCACAGTGGGTGTGTTGTTCAGGTGGCACTTTGGGCAGGATGAACAACGGGGGCCATCAGTGCCAGCTGAGCCCCAGCCAAGCACCCACGGACCCAGGGATCAATGCCTGCTGAGGTGCCCTCTCCAGGTAGCTGGAGAAGACCAGCCCTGGACTCATGGTGGCTTTAACCACTCAGTGCCTTACAGATGGGCACTGTCCCAGAATGGGTTAGGTTGGAAGGACCTTAAAGACCATCCAGTGCCACCCCCTACCACAGGCAGGGACACCTCCCACCAGCCCAGGTTGCTCCAAGCCCTGTCCAACCTGTCCTTGGACACTCCCAGGGATCCAGGGGCAGCCACAGCTTCTCTGCCCAACCTGTGCCAGGGCCTGCCCATGGCTGGATGGATGCAAGAGATGCAGGGGATTTCTAGCCTGTGTTAAAGGTATTTCTGGATGCAAGTGATTGATGAAATGAGCTGAGGAGATGCTCTGTTGGACCTGTTACTCATACAAGGAGGACAGCTGCTGGATGATGCAGCCTTGGACAGTGACCCCGAGGGAATGTGGAGTTCAAGGTACTCAGGGGAACAAGCAAGATAAGCAGGGGAAATACAGCCGTGGGCTCCAGAAGAAAATCCCTGTAGCCTATTCGTGGACCTGCCTGGCAGGATCTGATGAAGGCATGTGCCAAGGCGGGGGAAAGGGGCCCCGGAGGGCTGGCTAATGGCCAAGGACACCCTCCTCAGAGGAGAGTGCCTTGTTGCAGCACTCTGGTGGCACAGCCCACGTGGATACACACAAGTGCACAGGACTCTCCTGGGCTGCAGCAGCTGCAGCAGCTCCAGAGGAGTGCTCCCCAGCCACTGGAGAGTGGTGTCCAGCTTTGGGATCCTTGCACATGAAGGGTACAATGCACCTCCTGCCTGACAACATGTGCCCCGAGGTTATTTTTAGTTATCCCACTTTGATCTTTGTCTTTCTGTCCTTCAGACTGACACTGAACCCATCTCCATAAATCCCATGGAGAGATCTCTCCCTAAATCAAGGCAACTGAGAAGAACCAATGCTTTTAACACAACTCTTTCAGTCTGTACCCACTGAAGGCAGTATTACAGCTACAGCTGAAAGCCCTGGACTGTGTTTTCCATTTCAGACATCTCCTGAGCAAGAAAAGAAACTCCTTTATATTTTAATAGTGAAACTCATCAAGAGCTCATGTTTTCAGGTAAATTCTGCCAGGATGTTTGGCAGCATCAAAAAGACCTTCAAATAGACTATTTGGCAAACAGCCTTGCCTATGAGAGCTGAGAGATTCAGCAACACTTCGTAATTTATGTCCTGCTTTTCTTAAGGGGAGGTAATAAATCAAAGAAGGGATTTTACCTGGAGATAGGGAGAGAGAAGGTGCTCTCTGCTCTGCACCTTCATTATTTGTCCTCAGCTTCAAAGCACAGAGCTGGCTGAGAGCTCTGAGAGGGACAGATAATGACGCCCCGTAATCAGCAGCGTAATCAGGAGATGGCTGTGTTACATTCCTCTCCTGGAATATTAATGGAGTGAGGACATTGCAGACTGATGTGCACCCAGGGTTTAAAATCCTTCCAAATGGTTCCTTAGTCCATTACTGCTGCTGTGCTGAGGGGAGGAGGAGGCTGCACCTCCCCTGCTCACCTGCTGCTCCAAGGAGCCCAGCATGGAGCAGAAACATTGTGTGCTACAAACCAGCACAGCTTTGACCTCCAGGACTGATCCTGGACTCACTCAGGTTTTAGGCTGCCCTGAGAGGTGTCCCCAAGTGGCACATCCACATGGCTTTTAAATCCCTCCGGGGATGAGGACTTCACCATCACTCTGAACAGCCCCTTCCAATGCCTGACCATCCTTTCCAGGGGGAAATCCCTCCCCATGTCCCACCTGCCCCTGCCCTGGCCCAGCCTGAGGCCATTCCCTCTCCTCCTGTCCCTGTTCCCAGGGAGAAGATCCCAACCCTGCCCTGGCTCCATCAGCGAGTTGCAGAGCCAGAAGGTGCCCCCTGAGCCTCCTTTTCTCCAGGCTGAGCCCCCCCAGCTCCCTCAGCCACTTCTGCTGCCCCACAGAAGGGTGACTCTGTGGACATATTTCTGTTCACTGTCTCTGTTGGGAAGTACATATATGGGAAAAATCCTGGCTGGGAGGGTGGGCAGGCCCTGGCACAGGGTGGGCAGAGAAGCTGTGGCTGCCCCTGGATCCCTGGGAGTGTCCAAGGGCAGGTTGGACAGGGCTTGGAGCAACCTGGGCTGGTGGGAGGTGTCCCTGCCCATGGCAGGGGCTGGCACTGGGTGGGTTTCCCACCTAAACCCTGCCACAGACTTTAAGGCATGAGGTGAAACAAGTGGTGCAGAGCAGCCATCAGAACTTCCCATCCCGCACTTTGGACACTGCAGCTGAGGAGAACGCCTGCTTCCTCTGTTGATTTTAAAGCCCAGTCCTTCCGAGTATGAACCCTGGAACATTTCCTCCCAGGCAGAAAAGGCTGGGAAGTCCGTTAGGCAGGACCACTCCATGGCACATCCTGCCCGGAGAAGGCGTTTGCATCAGGAGCCACACGAGGAGCCAACACGGCTCATCCTGCCCTCCCTGCGATGCTCATGCCAGGGTAGAAACACAATTTAATCAGCTGTTCCAAGGGTGCCGCGTTGCCGCTCTCCCTGCGGCTGGGAGCAGGAATGAAATACGGGCTGCGCCCGCCACCTGCCGCTCCCGGTGGCAATTACAGGTGAGCAGCGATGGGATGCCCTGGGTGGCTCCACCTGTGTTCCCAGGAAAGGTGCTCCTGGAACTGGGCTGTTGGCATTGCCACCAGCAAAACTGGTGTCCTGAAAAACTGTCCTGAGCAAAACTGTCCTGAGCCCTGTTCCACACGGGAACGACAAGACAATAACCCTGCTCCAGCGCACTCCTGCAAGAGGGCAAGAAGACAGCTGCTGTTCCACTTGGGAAGGATGAAATGGCAGGGACACCTCCCACCAGCCCAGGTGGCTCCAAGCCCCGTCCAACCTGCCTTGGACACTTCCAGGGATCCAGGGGCAGCCACAGCTTCTCTGCCCACCCTGTGCCAGGGCCTGCCCACCCTCCCAGCCACCAATTCCTTCCCAATACCCCACCTAGCCCTGCCCTCTGGCTGTTGGAAGGCGTTCCCATGTCCAGGGTCTCTTGAAGTCTCCAATGAAGCTCCACATTCCTTCCCAGTGTCTCTTTCACTGACCAGCCCACAAAGCCCTGTGTGATTTACAGGGGAAGCTTCACATGGAAACATCTCAGCACCACCCCTGTGTGACTTTGGGGTGACAGTGGCATCCTGAGGGTTTCACTGATTCTTTACTTCAGTGTTTGCATTTCCTTCATTTCAGTGACAGTGAGCTCTGTGCTCTGACTGCAGAGCCAGGACATGAGCCCAGGGCTCCTGTTACACACATTCCAGAGGCCCTGGAGGTGGGAAGGCTGCACCAGGTGTGGTTTCAGGGCTGTCCCACACCTCCCCACTCTCAGCCCCCCAAAGAGTTCACCAGCAGGCAGGGCAGCCAAAAATCCCTGCAGGGAGCAGCCCTGAGCATTGCCATCAGCCCTTGTCCACTGGCACCACGGGGTTAATGGCAAGCAAACAGGAGCCAGCCAAGGGGGGAGAACTAGCATCTGGAGCAATTCAATTTGGAATTAATTACATAAGTTATATAATGAGAAAAGATAAGCTGAATTAGTGTTTCAGCATGAACTCTGAGAGCGTGACCAGAGCTTCCACTCGGCACTGACACTGCCCATTGCTGCCCACAACAGCCTCCTTTGGTGCCTTTGGCCAGTGAAACACTTCAGGTGGGGGCTGCAGCACTTGCTCTGTCCTGCTGGAATACCTGCTGGCACTGGTGCCACCAGTGCCAGTCCCAGCTCTGAGCTCAGTGTGTGCCCAGCACTGGATCACAGCTGACCTTGGGCTCTGCTGGAGGAAACGCAGCCGCCTACAGGGGTAGCCAAGTGGAAAGCTGAAACTATCATTTTCCGAAGATATTCAAGGTAAAAAAGCCTCAGGGACAATCTTTTGTCAGTTCCTAAGACTTGATTAAGTGCCTTAATTCCACATGATTAATGGCTTTCAGATCTCAGGAGGCCCAGTCTCCGTGCACGTGGTGTGATTGGAGTGTCTTCTTCTTCCAAACTCCTCAGAGCTGCTCCAGAGCAATGGCCCCAGTGACCCTGACAGACCACACAGCCTTCCTCAGGCTGGATCCTCCTCCTCCCGTCCCACACAGAGGGATGCAGCGAGGGATCACATTTCACATCCACCTGGACAAGCCGTTTGCTTACAACAGGAGGACAGTGGCTGTCCCATCCACTGGAACCCCAGAGGGAAACACGTCTGCTGGAAAAAAAACTTTTGAGGAGCCCCTCAATGGGTCCTAGGGCTGAGGCACCCAAGGCTTCCCCCAGGGAGCAGCTCTGAGCCAGCTCACTGATCCACATGGCAGAGGGGTGCTCTGCCCTTTCAGGGATGTCCTTAATTCATGACCCCGTTCAGGAGGTGATGGGGAGAAGCTGGGGGGGCTCAGCCTGGAGAAAAGGAGGCTCAGGGGGCACCTTCTGGCTCTGCAACTCCCTGACAGGAGTGGGGAGCCCTGGGGATGTTGGGCTCTGCTCCAGGGAACAGGGACAGGAGGAGAGGGAATGGCCTCAAACTGGGCCAAGGCATGGGCAGGTGGGACAGCAGGAGGAATTTCTCCATGGAAAGGGTGGTGAGGCCTTGGCAGGGCTGCCCAGGGAGGTTTGGAGTGCCCAGCCCTGGAGGTGCCCAAGGCAGGACTGGCCGTGGCACTGAGTGCTCTGGGCTGGGGGACAAGGTGGGCATCGGGCACAGGGTGGGCTCCACAGGCTGGCAGGGCTTTGCCAACCTGAATGAATTAATGATTTTGTGACACTTACACAGGAGATCTGTGACAAAGAGCTGAACAAATAGTGGGAATAACCTTTAAAAAGTTAACAAAGCTCTGCTGAAGAGTCAGCAGGACCCTGCTGAGTATGGCTGCTGACCATGGGAGCAGTAACCAAAGCAATTCCACGCTCCCACTAGTGAGTGCTCCCAAGAACCAGCATTGAGCTGGTAGCTCACCATTGAGGTAGCCCAGAGAGATCATTTCAGCCCTGCACCCAAAAGCATTGGCCAAAATGCAAATAGAAAGAGAAAACCAGGAAGAGAGGAAAGAAGAAAGCACTGGCCTCATCCCCCACAGGACTTGCTGTGTCAGCACACCTTCTGCAGATGAATAATGCCTGTGTCACTGCTCATGGCAGAGATGGGGATGCTGAACATTTGGACTAATTACTACAAACAAGATCAAATGAATGTGTTCAATGAGCATGAGATGGTTAAGCACACATGCTCCACACAGGCCTTACACAAGCCATCAGTGAACCTCTGGGAGCTGAATCATTAATCACCTGTCAGAGGTTAACCCAGTGCAGCCTCCGCTAAAAATTCACAGGTTTTTCTGCAGCACTGGATCAAAAATTCCTGCCCTTGTTAATAGAATGCAAGAACTGTGCATCTCAGGGATCTATAAATAAACTTCCAAGGCCAACTTGCTGCTCCTGTTCTCAATGGTAGGAAATTGCATCCCGAAGTTACCAGGACAGGCAGGGACCTGGAGAAGCCAGCATGGAAGGAACACCCAGAGGGGTTTGTGATCCCTGGGTAGGCTGAGAGGGGTCAACACAGCAAATACCAGCCCAGCTGAACCTTGAGTTGTGCTGTGCAAAGGCAGAAGGGAGCTCCCATCACTGAGTTACACACTGGTGGGACAGGCAGTGATCCATGTTCCACTGTGGTGGTAGATGATTTTGGGATGGTCACTCTTGTACCCCTCACCAGGTTCCTCTTCTCAAAGACACTGGAAAGCAGGATTAGTGCCCCTGGATTCACCTGTAGCAGGATGTCTGTGGGAAATGCAGACTCAGGTACCTGCATTACAGGGCCCTTCCAGCAATAAACTGGTCACAATGTTGTGCCATTGCCAAAAATCATTCCTCTCTTTCTGGGCAATATGGAACTCATGGAGACAGAAATGCCTGTCCATTCCCAGCCTGGAGTTCCCACAGGCCTTTTAAGTTCCTTGCTTTGTAGTGAGTTTTGGTACCAACCCAAATTCAGTTCATTTTACAATATGTAATTTTTTCCTGCTTCTTAACAGAACAATTTGGAAACCTCCCAGACTCTTCAAACAACAAAACTGCTTTTTTATGGCAAAAAAATGGGTTCTTTGCCTTTGTTTTCCCAGGGAGAGCAGCCAGCAGGGGCAGTCCCCCAGCTTGCACAAAGATGGATTTTTCCCATGCAGAACTTCAGCAGTTTAGCACTTTCAAGCTGTCATTGCCACACTACTGTCTGCTAATTGCATTTATAATTCCTTAAATGTGGGCAGCAGAAATTGAATATCAAGTAAAATTGACTGTTTCCCATTGAGTGGGCAAATAAAACTTTGCTTATCTTACTGCAGTTTCATGACACACAGCATGAGGTGGGGTAGGATCCCTCAGTAATGTAACTTAGCCCTAACATGGGGTGCTGGATTATTTCTTTCTTTGATTTTTGTTATGGCCAAGGCTGTAGAAAGGCTCCAGAAGGCCCAGCTGGGAATACAGGGATGGAAAAGCATCAATAACCCTTCCAGAGTGAACAGTCAGCTCATTGCTCCACCTTCCCTCCCCACACCATAAGTACACCCATGTCTCTTCTTTCCTAAGAATGGTTTTACACCTGCTTCCAGCCTTAAGTGACAAACATCCTTGTGACACTCTGATGATCTCCTACAGACATCCCAAATGCTTTGGAAAGGCAGAATACACAGAGATGAGGAGAACATAAGGATGAAACAATCTCTTTATCATGCCAGATGTCACTCTGAATAAAGACCTTGGAAGAGGATGTGTCATTAATGCAGCTCAGGTGATGTTTTTGCAGGAGCAGGGAATACACTACAGGGAAAGATGGTTTTCCCTGCTGAGGGAAGAATTGCCAAGAGATCTAGCGAACATTCACATCAGTGCCTTCCCATTTCGTTTGGGAAAGGCTTTGTTCCCTCAGGAGCGGTGCCTGGCCTGTCCTGGTTCAAACACACAGTTCCACTCCAGCAGCCCAGGGGTGACACAAAGGGGCAGGGACTTGTCCCAGCATCACCATCCCACTCCAAAGCACGGTCGCTGTCACACAGGAGGGCTCTGCTCCCAGCTCTGGGGCTGTGAACACACAAACAGAACAAGTCCTGCCTGCAGCCCCCATTTCAGGGCTGGGAAGAGAACAAATGGCACACTTCTGCTTCCTCAGTTCTGCTCTTCATGTTCAAAAGGAACACGGTGAGTGAAGGCTGAGATAAATAGAGATTTCAGGGGGTTACAAAGCAATAATTCTGGGGAAAAGCACAGAGCATGAAACTGTAATGTTCTGAAATCCTTCACAGCTCTGGAGGCAGGGAGCTGTTTGCCCAATTTAACCCATAAACCCTGAGGAAAGAGACCTTACAAGGGATGCTCTCCTCTGCAGCAAACAGAGATTGGACCTGTCAGCATCTGTATCCATCAAATGAGAGCTCCTGCCTTAACTGGCCAGGAGGGATCCCTGGCAGGAGCTGAAAGGGCAGCACCAGGAGAGGAGGGAGTGTTGCTGGGAAGGAAGGGCTCGGCTTTATTGCACCAGCCACCTCCAGAGAATAAAAGCACTTACAGGAAGGATCATCCATCACCTCCAAACACAGAAACCTTCCCTTCTGCAGTCTGAAAGAGCTAAAATTTCAGAATCTCTTTTTTCACCTGTTGCTAATTCTTTAAAAAGAAGCCAGAGAATATTCCAATATCTTTCTATAGTTGGTATAATATTTGAGTTCTGCTCCTTTCCTTATCTGGATTATCTGCACATCAGCAATGCTGATTTACATGGAATCCCAGAAAGGTTTGAGTTGGAAAGGACCTCAGAGCTCATCCCATTCCACCCCTTGCCACAGGCAGGGACACCTCCCACCAGCCCAGGTGGCTCCAAGCCCCGTCCAGCCTGGCCCTGGACACTTTCAGGGATCCAGGGGCAGCCACAGCTTCTCTGGGCACCCTGTGCCAGGGCCTGCCCACCCTCAGTGTCAAGAATTTTTCCTCAATATCCCATCTAAACCTACTCTTTTGTCTAATAAGATGGTGAGAATCACGAATGCTCCAAAAAACCCCAAACCAATCCCAGCAGGGATCAGTTTATGGAATTAAAAAGTCTGGAATACCATTCCAGGCTACTCAGCCAGGGATTTTCCCAGGCCACCCCCACAGTGTACCCTTGGTGGACCATGTCACAGCCACTCTCCTCACACATCACCTTGGGTCTGCTCCCGAGTGCACAACCTCAGCCCAGCCACTGCTGCTTTGCTCTGCCTGTCCCACAGAGTAACCCCATGTTAAACTAATGACCATCACCATGCTGCCATGGTGCTCTGAGAAGCACAAGAAAGCCCAAGGATCCATAAAGTATCTGGCTGTAACACGGTTTCCATAATTACACAACATCCAGTGTATCTTCTCCGCATTTACTCAGAAAGACCCAAATGTTACAAACGCTCATTTCTGCACAGTGGCTCCATAAAAAACAGTGCAATAATAACAATCTTACTTTGTATTAATCCCACTCATTATGGAATTAAAAACAGCACATAGAGGCTTTCTTGTCCCAAACATCTTGGGCTTCAGATCAGTAAACAACAGCATGAGACTAAAGCACACAGACATGGCCAGGTCATCATTCCTGTCAACATTAGGGTGAAAAGCTGACACCTGGGATTGCAGAGAACCATGAAAACATTTAGTTTGGAAAAGCCCTCTGATATGATAGAGTCCAATCATCCTCCAGCACTGCCAAGGCCACCACTGACCCGTGTCCCCAAGGGCCACATCCACAGGGCTTTTAAATCCCTCCAGGGATGGGGATCCTCCCTTGCCCTGGGCAGCCTCCTCCAACATTGCAGCTCCTCCTGGCTGGGAGCGGAACAGGAGGAGGGATATTTTTGTGGTGCTACTGCTACTTTTGGAAATTTAGTAACCACTTTAGAAAACAATTAAAGAATGTTTAAATCAACTTCAAACAGATAACAGATGCTGAGTTTAATAAAAATGAGTTACAAAAGCAAAGGGAATAAAAAAAATTAATTAGAGAATGCTGAACAAAGAAAGTCCAGAAACCTGACATTTCCTCACAGTTAATTTATAGATTTGCATTTCCTCAGGACAGGTGGACTCTTGTCTTTACTTTTTTTCATAATCACAGAATCTCAGATTGGTTGGGGTTGGAAGGGACCTTAAAGCCCACCCAGCGCCACCCCCTGCCATGGGCAGGGACACCTTCCATAGACCAGGTTGCTCCAAGCCCCGTCCAGCCTGACCTGGGACACTTCCAGAGATGGCAAAGACAGGATCACACAGGTATCACCCTCACAGAAGGCACAGATCACTGGCTCTCTATTTTATCAGTGTAAAATCAAAGCCACTGCTCCAGCTCCCAGGAGCATCTCCTCCTCCAGCTCTTTAGCAATGTAAGTCTCAGAATTATCTCCTCTAGCAAAGCAATTCCGAGGCACTAATGGGAAGAAGGATCAGTAACAGGGATCACTGCAATTACAGACTATGCCCAAATTCTGCATAAAGAACAGTTAAATGGACTTAGTTCCCCAAAACATGGGTTCTACAGACCTGAGCAGTTTGCCCATGCTCCCCCAGGGAGCTGTGGCACTGGCGGCACTCGGGGACCCTCCCCACATCCTGCTGAGCTGATCCTCATCCCCACGAGCAACTGCAAACCAGCACTGTCCCTGCGGAGAGCACCACCCACCCCAGTGCCCTGCCAGTCCTCCCAGCCTAACTGTGTTACTGGGGCAGCAAGAACCAGTCCTCCCCCAGCCACAGCAGTGCCACCAGTGCCCACAGCTCTGGAATGAAGCCATCCAAAGGGACAGCACGCCTGGAGTAGCCATAGCAACCCGTGGTGGCCATCTGCCTTCCTTCTCCCTGCATTAGTGCTCTCCTCAGCTCTGATTTCCTATCAGCCTGGGTAATTCCCAGGCCTGGTGATCCCCAGCCAGCTGGGATGTCAGAGCTCCTGGAAAATGATTTTATTAACAGGTTTTTATTCTCATTGTCTTGAAGGTGTTCCAGTAAAATCAGATTTTATCTAAACAGGAGAGATGGAAAAGAAGAAGATGCCACCAATACTTAGACTCACTGGCCAGAAAGCAGGTGTAACCCTAAAACTATGGTTACACTGCAAAAACGATACAACCGACACTAAATTTCACCATAAATGGATGGACAAACCTCACCCTCACAAAAGAAGGGGCAGAATCTGCCTCCTGAAGAATCTTAATTACTTGGTTATTTTTATGGGCTATTCTTGTTCAAATGTGAGGAAGAGGGGAGAGTGAAGGAAGAAATGCAATTGGAATTGACAACATTCACTCCCTGTCACAATGCAGTGAAGCTCTGCTGGGACAGCACTAAATTAGGAATCTCAGAATCCCAGGATCTGTGAGGTTGGCAAAGCCCTCCCAGCCCACGGAGCCCACCCTGTGCCCGATGCCCACCTTGTCCCCCAGCCCAGAGCACTGAGTCCCCTCTGCTCCCCCCATCATCTCCTGAACGGGGTCATGAATTAGGTTTGGTAGTTTCTCAAACCTTCCAACTCTCCATGACTTCAGAGGAATAGAGCCTGACATTTCCTTGAGTTGTAGCATGAGAGGAAAGGTTAATTTATCCTGCTCCAGTGTCAGTTGGTGTCACTGACAGGATGGTGGCTGCTACATAAGGAATTTTAATTCCCTCAGACACTTCATTACTGACAATACCAACAGCAAACCAACTCTGCGACTCTGAAACTCCAAAATGCAAAGGTATTTACATTACCTCCACATTGCTGATTTATGCAGAGGAGCCTGCCCAAGAGCATTTGAATGCAGTCCTTTGCAGAAGCCTTGTTTGCAGTGTCTCCTTGCAGGAATTTGAGCCTGTTCTCCCTCCCTTCCCTTGGAATTAGTATGCCATTGTGAGGATCAAGGCCATTTGCACGAATATAAAATATTCAATTAAGAAGACTCTGGAATATTTAATCACGACATTGAAATGCTAAGGAGTGCATTAACATTTATTATTCCCTATAAAGGATGAATCTCCAGTGCTCTGCCAGCAACTGTTCCATAACAGCCCTTTGGAGCTCCATGTGGGTTTTTGGTCTCCTTCCTAAACCAATGCTAAAAGGCAGCATTAATGCAGATTAGGCTAAATCTCATAACCACTGGAGTAACACTCTAAGAGAGAATGAAATTACCAGCTCTTGGTTTTAAAAACTGAGGGGAAACTTTTTTTTTTTCCCATTTCCAATTAGCAGAGCTGAGGTGGCAGGAAATTACACAGTGAGTCTTTCCAGCCGAGGCTTAGGCCACAGGGAAGAAAAAAATCAGTAAAAACACAGGATTCTGCCCAAAGCTCTGCCCTAGTTTGCATTTTTTGGGGTCAGGGACTTGTTCAAATACACGGGTTTTGATGTATTTGTTACTTCTGAAGTGATTTCTCTTTCATGAATGGAAACGCTGCAACACAAACACTCCCAGGAACAGCAAAATTCAGTTTCTGTGATTCAGCCCTAATTATGAGCCACAAGAATTTTTAAACTCCTTTGTTACTTTTGCATAACTTCTTGCCAAATCTTGGGACAGGTTATGACACTGGGAAGCCACTCCACCTCTCAGGGAAACAACTCTGTGTTGTGGTGTAACCCCGTTGTTATCCTCATCCTGAATCCAAACCACAGCACTGCACCAGCTACTGGGAAGAAAATTAACTCTATCCAGCCAAACCCAGGACAGTCCATATTCCCAATATGCTGTTTCCTAATAACAGGTATAATAAATCTGTCTCCTAAACAAAAATCAGACACGCTGCCTTCCAAGCAGTAGAGATTACTCAAAGGGATCACTTACGAAACACACTCAAAATATAAGAAAAGTCACAGAGACAAGTAAAAACAAATCCTTACCAATAAGGTAGAGGACAACAAGAAAGTTTTAAAATAATAATAACAGAGGAAATTTTTTTAATAGCTTGAATCTGTAATTGGGAATGAATACAGTACCTATTAGCATTACAGAATGCACAAAATATCCATCTTTTGTGCTTGTGAAGATGCTGAGTGGGATATTAATTTTTGACGGTAGTAACAAAATATTTTCTATTCAACAATGACTGTTTAAATAAGATTATTAACCAACCACAACCTAAGCTAATCACAGACAATTTTCAGGAAACTTTGAAGCCATTTTCGTGAGCAGCCCCTGAAAGCTCCAGAATGTTCAATGTGCCAAACCAGACAGGCAACACAAGGCAGGCTGAGAGAGCTGGAGTTTGGGCGGCAGAGTAATTACCGGGATGTTGGGAAATTGATTGGTTTTAATAAAAACTAGATCTAAATGCCCTATAGAAACATCTTATGCCAGAATTGTAATTAATAACCAAACTGGAAATTCTCATTTAGGCATCTGAGGACAGAGAGAGAATCTCTGTAAGGACGTGAAATTCCTCTTGTTACTGTGCAAGCAAAACTTCAAATCCCAAATTCCAAGACAAACTGGGCCAGAATGCTCCCCTCTTGTCGTCTGGGGATCCTTGAGAGCAGGAGTAGCTACACCGTGTGTGTGTGTCTGTGTGTGCCTGCGTGTGTGTCTCTGTGTGTGTGTGCCTCTGTGTGTCTGTGTGCATGTGCCTCTGTGTGTCTGTGTGCATGTGCCTCTGTGTGCCTGCGTGCATGTGCCTCTGTGTGTCTGTGTACGTGTGCCTCTGTGTGTGTGCCTCTGTGTGTCTGTGTGCCTGTGCCTGTGTGTGTGTGTGTGCCTCTGTGCGTGTGTGCGCATCTGTGTGCGTGTGCCTGTGTGTCTGTGTGTGTGCCTCTGTGTGTCTGTGTGCCTGTGTCTGTGTGCGTGTGCCTCTGTGCGTGTGTGTGCCTCTGTGTGTGTGCCTCTGTGTGTCTGT
>VWZG01005851.1:48063-112656 GCA_013396735.1 Grallaria varia | reverse complement strand
AAGGGGGTGTCTGTGGAGAAGCTTACAAGAGTAAATAATGAAAAAATATCTTTCAACCCCCTGTCTTTGAGGATTATGTTTCCTGAATCTCTGTCCCAGTATTTTAATGGTCTGTTAGCAATTGCCTTGCATTTTCAGAGTTAAGGAGAGAAGTAATAGTTAAGAATTGCAATATAAATAAATGCTAAAGGAAGGTTACGCGTGTCTCAGAAGCTGATGCAGTGTGCTAAATTCTAAATGTTTCTCTCAAATCCACAGTGCAATTTAAATCCTGACTGCTTTTTATTAAATCCTCTGATCAGGAGAAAGTATGGTCAATGTTTTTTATTTCTCAGTGAAGTGTGATAGAATACAAGGAAGAATGTTTTCCTAAATTATAAAAATTAGAGAAATTCAAAACTCTGTAGTATACAGCTTATACTCTGCAGTATACAGCTTTCTAATAAAATGTCCAACCATCATACTCCAGTAATATTTCTGGGTTGGTCACCTTGTTCACGTGGAAGACAGTGAGCACAGAGCCAACCACTTGGCTCAGGCATTGAGTCAATTATATAAATTTTGACTTAGTAGAGATAGAATTTTCTTATGAGATTTCAGTCTTAAATGGCATCAGAGTTTGTATGTGGGAAGACTTCACAACACTTACTTTGGAGACATAAAAAACTGAAAATCTGTTACTGATTTGAGGAAGAGAGATGAGAGAGTGGAGAACTGCGCCTCATGGTAATTTTTCTAACATTGGTCTAAGACGTAGAAACTTTTGTAGTTCTGCAATCCAACAGAAAATTTAATGTTCAAAGGTAGGCATGTTCAGTATGAGCACCACACCGCATTCTATCTGTGTGCCAGCAGATGAATTGCTAGCAACATAATTAGGGTTTTAGTTACACCAGTAACAGTACATACATACGAATGGAGACTTGGGTTTGAAATCCTTTGCATTCCTTAAAACACATCCAACTGACACCTAATGTATCTATTTTTACCCAACAGGAATACCCGGCTGATTTGCTTAATTTTTATCTATATTCCTTCACAAAAAGGAATAGTAATCTAGTTTTTGGATTAGCTGTATTTTGCATGCAGTTGTGGAAAGGGGAAGTACATGATTTTGCAACTTCAGAAAATTCGTGGACTGAGAAACATACGTCTTATTTCATAAATCTATCACTATTGCAGCTTTCCACTTATTCTCCAGGAACCTTGTGCTGACTTCCATTTTTTTCCTTTCCAGGACGTCTGTAATGTGCTCCACCCACCAACCCTCCTTGTTTGCTCATTTGCACAGGGAAGAAGAAAGAGGAGCCCTTTGGGTATGTATAACTGAAGTCAAACAATTCACATTTCCCTATCAATTGGAAATTAAGATGTTTTCATTTTCATGACTGTGAGATCATCCACACATAGGCCTTTACAGAGCTGCCAGCTCCGTCAATGTTGCAGTCACTGCCCTAGGGAAGGAAACCACTGAAAGTTCCCTCAGGGCATGTCATAGTTTCAGCAAAAGTCTGTTCGCTATGAGGTGTTTTCACAGAATTATCCTCTGCTGAATGAATAAGCTTTCCCCAATGAGTCATTTCTACCACAACTTGAAGAGCAGCTATAAGTGGAATGCCCAGAACCTTGTGCTATGAACAACCACACAATTAACACCAGAAGGCTAAAGTTATTTAAACTTGTTATCCCTGGCTCTTGAAGCCACCTTTGAATTTTCTCTCTTGTGCTATCCCTACAGGGCAGAAGTCATGTAACAATGCACTTCCACCTTTCTAAATGTTTTCATGATTGCAATGGCAATTACTCTGACCTGTAGAAACATGCCATCTCTCAATTCCCTTTTAATCTTTGTCTAGGAATTTCTTTTTCTTTCTATTAAAATTTCACAATAATATCAAAATTATTAAGAAATCTAAGGACACATTACTTTTATTTTGTTTTTTGAACTGCGCTATTTATAATCACTTTGGAGTAACTAAACGTAACCAGAGCAGGCTAGCAGGCAATACTAGGGTTCACCAAGCAGCTAAATCATGCATTCCTTTTATCTTTTGCAAGAAAGACTGTCCTGTATACATTCCCTTTCTTTATCTTGCCCACAGGTATATTTGTTTAAACATGCATGTAAATTATACCTACGCTACTGGGGGGAAAAAATTAAATCTAAGGGGAGTAGTCCCTTGCTGTTTTTTTCCAAAGCAACTACTTGAGAGCAAAAGCTAACATCCCTTGAGGTGATGGTCTGTCTTGTGTGAAGATGCTAGATGGCAGAAGCGACCATCTTATAGAACCACGGAATCATTTAGGTTGGAAAAGACCTCTAAAATCATTTAGTACAACCATTAACATAACATTCCCAAGTACTAATTTTTACAAATAACAAATTATATAATTATTCTTCCTCTCACAAGTACTCCAATTCCCATCACATGTACAGACTCATGGATGAAGATTCTGATATTTGGTTCTGTTGCACTTAACCCATTGGCAATGGTGAGGGGAAGAGGTCGAGCTCTTTCAGGAAACCTGGTACTGCTTTTGCAGAGACTTATGAATAAAAATTAGGAAAGGCACTTGATAATTCCATGCAGTCTGTATTACAGCCTGGACTCACAGTGGCCATTTTTCCATCCAAATCTGTATTGTCAGACTCCATCTAGAGTCTATCCTTCAGTGGGAGTAGCCTTACTCCAAACAAGCTAGATGTAGAGATAATATTCAGCATTTGATATTTCATATTATAAAAGACACGTAAATATTGGAAAACTTTGTGATGAACATTAGTAATGGCATAATATCAAAGGCAGAAACATCAGCTACTTGTTTGTCTCTATCACAAGGAATAATGACTGACTGCAAACTACAGAAGTCAAATAGTATAATCATAAATGAAGAATAATTTTCTCAATATCAAACTGACAGTGAAGGAAAGATTCTTACTGGGAACATTGTTGTCTGCTGCTACTGCATTTTACTATTTCTTCAGATTTTTGGAGGTTTTTTGGTTTTTTTTTATCAGAAGAGAAAACTCCAGGGAAAAAAATAGTATCAAATAGGCTGGCAAAAATTAGGTTTTTGATACGGTTTTGAGTGACTAAGCATCAGCTGATACTCTAATCTTTCTTTGCCTTATTTTACGCTTATGATTTGCTTAAGTAAAACACTTAAAAAGTAAATAAATCTTCAATATTTATATCCTCTCATATGTACGTTTATGCCTGTTTCTCAGAATTTTACAACCTGGTCCAATTTTTCTTTACACTTTCTGAATGACAGCATTATTTCTCTCCAGAGAATTTTGAATTTCCCATTGAAAAAAAAATAACAACCCTAAAATGAATCAGAGCAGTGGTCATTGAACATAAGGCTATTTATTTATACAAACATCTGCTCCAAGCCTAAGCAGTTGGACGATGGACTGGTACTGACTGCTTACTAGAAGGGCTTCTTCACTCTTTCTGAGAATGGAAGTGGATACTGCCAGGACACAGCTCATTCTACAACTCACAGAGGGCAAAATTTATGGACACAAGGTTATTTCTTTTTCCCCACAGATGGTCAATACTCTTCATAACAGTCTGCTGTCCAGGTGCTGTGAAACATGGTTACAGCTCAGGTTGCAGAATCATGTGTACAAGTAGAGTCAAGCTGGATCCCATGCCAGAAGTCTGCCCTGAATTTCACTTAGCAGAGTCGTCTGGCAAGCCATTTTGGTCTTTGATATCTTTGCAAACTAAGACACCAAAACCAGGCATGACAACAGTGGTATGGAAGGTCATTTTCACAGTATTTTTTGTATTAATTTTAGAACTCAAGAAAAAAAGCCTGAACGTATTTTAAGATGGCAACTTTGTTTTTCACCTCACTGTTTAACCAGTTTAGTGTTAATTCTCGCAATGATATATTACTCTGATGTAACTACACTCCCACATTGTTAATAATAAAGGCAAACAATTGTAGTGTGTCTCACTTCCTCCTTCTCCTCCTTTTTTCTCTAACAATAACACAAATATAAACCACAGCATAAAGAATAAAAATGTCATTACAGAAGGAAACGGTGACTTACTAATACAGTGACAGAAAGGGTAGACATAGAGCTTGTGTAGAACTTCATCTAGTTTTGCAAGGCTCAGTTCAAATCCCTACTAGTAAAAAGTATTATTGAGCTCACTAAACCCCAGATAATACATGTGGAAGAATTATTTCTCTCCCAAAGGGTAAATGTATTGTTTACATGTTGTAGGTAATTTTTCCACAGAAAAGATATACAAATGTATATTTCAACAGTTTTAAAGACAAGCACAAAGAGTAGGAATGTAGATCAATGGTTTAGAATAGGGATTGCAAAACAGCATCTGGATAAAAACCCTTCTGTGTCTCTAATCCCCAGAATTTATCCATGCAGCATAATTTAACATTTACATGAAATACTGCAGATTGGCATTCAGAGTGACAGACATATAATACAGCGCCTTTACTGAGAATTAAAAGATGAAAACAAAATCTTCATTTATCATATGGGAGTATCACCCTATCTCTTTTTCATTACAGTCAGGTTCTAGCATAATTATTTTATACATGTCAGTATTTAGAACTTGAAATGTAAAATGATGAAATAACTGAAACGTTTTAAAACATTTAATCTGTAAAGCACATAACCAGTAAAGAAAATCTACTTAAGATAAAACAAATTTCTTTGCTTGCTCCAATTACTAAGAATTTTTAAGACTGGACAACAGAATTGGGATTGCTAAATCCCAGTGTTTAGATGTCAAGTTCCCAAATAAGTTAGAAATTATAACTGTTTAAAACATGACTCATAAGATGTGCAACAGCATGCTTGCTTTTGCTTTAGTCATACACACTAAAGATGCATGCATCAACAAGATACCACATAAGAGATGTAACTTTATTTAGTTTATTTATAATTCTATACAGTTTAAAAAGAAGATATTCTTATTTAGTTTTAACAACATAATTCTTTTCTTCTATGTAAATTAATATAATACTATAGAACAAGACCTTAGATGGTAACGTATGTACTCAGACCAGAAGTCACATGAGAGTCCTACTTCCATGATTCACATCATAAAATGAGTGAGTAAAGTGAAGAAGAATGACTAAGTGGAAGTAAGTAGCAATAACAATTTTTTTAAAAACTGGCATTAAGCCTTGGAAAACGTTAACATTAACCTGGAGTCTGAGCATGGGATCCACAAAGGCCAGTGCACTGTTGGATGCTTATTGTAGGAGATGGGGAATTTGGAGACCCTTGCTTTTGTCCAGGTTTTGAATGCAAATCTCTGTACAGGAAGGAGTTGTCTTCTCGTGCTAAGGGTTTAAAGGCATGGACCTCCTCATTGAGATAATCACTTCCTCCAAAGAAAGAAAGATGCCAGTCTTTACACCAATAGTTCAGCAACCCAAATGTTCATTCACAAGCAGAAATACAATTTTCTCCTACTTTTGCTAAGATAGCAGCAAACTAAACTAAAATCTCCTACTTGTCAGAATAGGGAGTTAAGCTCTGGGCTAGTGGGTTGTCCTGTCCCAGACCACATTCAGTTGCTCTTCTTAAAGCTTGTCTATTTACTGAGGCAGTATTCCACTAGAATAAGTAATGGATCATGAGTCATATATAAACTTGGCTAGCTATCAGGCTGCAAAATTCTTGGCCTTACATATTTTTGGCTCAGTTCTTTGACACATGATACTGCTATAAAACAGAAAAACTGAAGGACACAGCTTCCCACAGCTCCATAATACAGGATCCCATTACTTTCTACAATGCTTACCATTATTATTCCAATCTTAAAATAAAAATAACCAGTGAAAGTACTATTTCCCCCTATGTTAGTTCCCATATGACATAAATAAAAAATAATGCAACAGTCTTACGGAGCAGATCCCTAAGTTCTAAGAGGACTAAGAGGAATATATTTGTATCGATAGTGTAGAGTTGACCCACAAGGCACAGTTTTGAAGGCTTGTATTCTGGAAATCAGATATTTCCTATGAGATCCAGAAAAGTGTTTGGTGGCTTCTCACATGCTTTCTGTTTTCAAGCTACTTGTGACTGTGGGGAATGGAATACAAAGATTCAGATGGCACCTTTCAGTGTTATATTCCTAAAGGCTTCACATTTTTTTTAAACATTTTTTTTTGAATGTTTTCACAGCCTGTTGGAAAGTGAGAATCAACTTCACTCAAAAAGGCAGCAAAAAAAATGACTGGCAGCATTGATGGATTTTGTGCTGCTTCATCTTGCTACTTGCATCCCTGGCTCTGTAATGAGTTTGTATTAATTGCCTGAATTTCGGTGTCATTTATTTTGTAAACACCACATGAGATGCAGTTGCAATATTATCACTCAATATACCAGTGCTCCCAAAGTGGCACAGTCTTTATAATTGCATTTTCATGGAGGGTACCCCATTGGTTTTAATGATCTTTATAACCTCTCAATCTTAAGCTGCCTTAAGACCCATGTCAAATGATAAAAGTTACCCTTATGCTTAAAAAGTAGATTGGGGAAGCTAGAAGAAATAATTTGGGTTTAATCCACTTCAATTTCCAGTGCAACAAGAAATACCTGTAATGCACAGTGACGGAAGTAGGAATTATTGGCATTGATTATGGAATGCAAAGTAAATTGCATTGAAATGCATTCTTTTTAGATTTATTGACGGTAATTTGTATAGACAACTCTTTTCCACTAGTGGAACCCATTTCTCTGTATGTTTGTTTCTGCTAAATGTGTTCCAGTTACAATTTTCATTTTAAAAGTATGTGAGCTTGTAGCCATACAAAACTACCAGTGATACATTTCCTGGGGAAAAAAAATTAATTTCTTAATAAAACACAGAATTTTGCAGCAAAAGTAATTTCTTTGTTGCCTCTTTGTTTTGACATCTTTTAGGATCTTTCTGCAAGTCCTGATATGTTTTAATATCAGCTAACACCATTTCTGACTGTAAGCACTTAGTGCTATGCACAAGATTCCTGGACATCCTTACAGAGCAAAACTCCTTCTATCACCCTGTTTAAGTCAGGACTCTCTGTCAGTGTTCCTGAGCAGAGAATTTCTCCTGGTCATTCCCATACTGTGTAATAGATGAAGTCATCATCAGAACATACCTAGACAATATCCTCCTGCTACGAGAAAACTTTACTCCTCTGTCCACCTTTTATTTATTTTGCTCTTGATAGCAAATATTAGAGAGTGTTTATTTTTTTATTCATCTACAACACCCTGATTTCTAAGGAAACAAAGACATCTCCCTACCAAGATATGAACATATCACCTCTGCTGCCAACACACAGTGCATTGGTGTGAAAAACTTTTTCCCAGTTGTGACAACTAGTGTGGTTAACCAACTTTTAGAGCTACTTTAGTGACAATAAATAATCTGCCAGTTTTTGATCAACTACAGCTTCTGAACAGATTTACAGAATCACTGAAGAACAAGAGCTGGAGTTGTAAGTGACCTCTGGAAATCATGTAGTCCAATGTCACTGCTCAGGCAGGTTTAACTGGAGCAGGTTGCACAGGATCATGTCCAGGCGTGTTCTGAATCTCTCTAGAAGAGGAGACTCTACAACTACTCTGGCCAGCCTGTTCCAGTGCTCTGTCACCCTCACTGTACAGTTTTTTCTCATATACAGAAGGAACTTCCTGTGTTTCAGTTTGGGCCGGTTGTCCCCTATCCTATTGCTGGGTTCCACTGGAAAGAATCTGGCCCCATCCTTTTGACACCCACCCTAATGTATTTGCATGTATTGATAAGACACGCCCTCTGTTTTCTCTTCTCCACGCTAAACAGCCCCAGCTCACCCAGCCTTTCCTCATAAGAGATGCTTCTAATCATCTTTGTAGCCCTCTGCTGGACCCTCTTCAGTCGTTTCTTGTCTTTCTTGATTTGAGGAACCAAGAACTGGGCCCACTAATCCCAATGTGATCTCAGCAGGGCTGAACAGAGGGGCCATATCACCTTCCTCCACTTGCTGGCAGTGGTCTTCCTAATACAGCCCAGGACAGCGCTGATTTTCTTGGTCGCATGGACACATTGTTGGCTCATGGATGGTTTGCAGTCCACCAGCGGCCCCAGGCCCTTCTCAGCAGAGATGGTTTCCAGCAAGTCGGTGCCTGGGGGTTATTCCTCCCCCAATGCAGGACACAGCACTTGCCTTTGTTGAACTTCATTATATTCCTCTCCACCCAAGTCTCCAGCCTGTCCAGGTCTCACTGAATGGCAGCACTGCGCTCTGGGGTATTGGCCACTCTCCTAGTTTTGTATCATTGGTGAACCTGCTGATGTTCCCTTCATCCCTGTCACTGATGAGTAAGTTGAACAAGACTGAACCCAGTACTGATCCCTTTATGCTGGGGAACACCACCAGCTACTGGTGTACAGTCAGACTCTGCACTGGTGATCACAACCCTCTGAGCTCTGCCATTCAGTCAGTTCTCAATACACCTCCCTGTCCACCTACACTTCCTGATCTTACCTGTGATAGGGGACACAGTGTCAAAAGCCTTGCTGTCATGGAAGACAATATCCACTGCTCTCTCCTCATCTACCAGCCAGTCATGCTACTGTAGAAGGCTATTGGATTGATCAACCGTGATTACTTCTGATGACCTTTTCATTCACATGCTTAAAGATAAAATCCAAGATGACTCATCTCATCACCTTTCCAAGGATCAAGGTGAGGCTGAATAGTCTGTAGTTTCCTGTGTTCTTCTTCTTGCCTTTTTTGAAGACTGGAATGACACTGGCTTTCCTCCAGCCCTCAGACACCTCTAGTGTTCCCTATGACCTTCCAAAGGTGATCGAGAGTGACTCAGCAATAACATCTTCCAGCTCCCTTAACCTTTGTGGATGCATCCTATTGTAGCCCATGGATTTATAGTTTTCAGGTTCGCCTAAATGATCTGTAATCGAAACACTTTCAATCAAGAAAATGCCTTCCATTCTCCAGACTTTCTCTCTTGCTTCCAGGGTCTGTGATTCCTGAGGACCTCAGCAGCAAAGGCTGAAGAAAAGAAGGCATTCAATAACTCCACCTTCACACCAGGGCATGCCCCTCATTCAGCAGTGGGCTCACACTTTCCCTAGTCTTCCTTTGGCTAATGAGAAGCTGCAAGGAGTCCTTCTTATTGTCCTTGACATCCCTTGCCAGATTTAATTTCAGGTGGACCTTAGCCTTCCTTGTAACATCCCCAGGTGTGTGCTGAAATCCACAGAAAAATTGTTTATGAAGTTCTAAGTATTAACAACTTCTTATTTGCTGCCCTGAAATTACAATATCATGCATCACATGTGAGAGTTCCCATGAGTTATTTTTAAGTTTCATTCTAACTCTTCATCTCAAAACTTCCTTTCAAACTTCTACTTTAAGTTCCAAAGGAAGATCCACATTTTTATTTTTCTTCTCCTTGAGGTTTTTACACCTTTTATATCAGTTTTTTCAAGAGGCACAGTGTAGAATATTTTTAATCATGAATACTTCCTTATAATCACTAGGAGAAGAAAAGCTTAAAAAGGAAACAAATGGTGAATGTAGATTACTGGTATTAGAAGCAAACCCTAAGAGCTCTATCAAGTTCACATCACATTTTGTGGATGGGATTTTTATTTTTTTTCTTCTTTCCTAAATCTCTCTATAAAGAAGAGAAAACAAGAAAGTAAAAGGAAAAAAGAATCTTAACCAAGTAGGTTTTTCAAGTATAACTTAGATTTTCACATAGAGCAGACAATATTTAGGGAGATCAGGAAAAGTGCCAGTTTCATGGTAGCCTAGTCTTAAAATTGTAGGTTCTTAAATCAGTTTTCTAGTGATATGTATGGGTATTCATTGCCTGTAACTTCTGTCTTGAATTATTATTAAGCACTGATGGAAGGTTTTTATGTAAGTTTTGAGCTAATTATTGCTTTTAGAAAAAAGTTAGCTTTTACTTGGGTCAAAGGAGACAAAAGTTTTCTTCAGATCTCACCTCACACTGCTGGTATTTTCCTGCCTAGAAAGTTAGTTAGAAGTAATGCCTAAAGCAGATGCAGCACCTGAAACAAATGAAATAGATATCAAGATATACTTTTTAGTATTAAAAAAAGCACACATGTGCAGACAGAATCCTTTGGTACCGACAGCTTTTTAATTGCTATCAAGGATGGAGGAAACATGAAGGAAGCTGGAGAATGAATCAAAGGAAAGTATGTGTGCTACTGCACATTTTACATATCATTCTGACTTTTCTGAAGGCAAAACAGGTGTATGTGTGTACAGTGGAAAGGTAACACATTGCTTAGAAATATGCAGAATAACAAGTAAGTAGGAATTTCTGAAAAAAACCATATCAATGTATTGCCAGAGTTCTTTTTGCATTTATTTGAAATTAAGAGATAAAGGAAAAAGCAGTGTCCCCATTTGTAAGAAACACTGCTCTGCCAAAAAGTGGGTCTTCCAAGGTGACAAATAAGATAGAATAGACATGCAGATATGCATAGAGGAACAGGTTCAACGACAGAAAGACAACAGAAAGGTAGATTAAAGGGTAGTGTTTCATGGTTCCAGAAATCCCCACCTTTGTTATCAGGTACCTATATTATAGTCAAGAGGCTATAATCTAGGCAAGTAAAATGTGCTGAAGATAATTCACTGTGGCGTAATGTACAGTAATGCATCTATGAATCAAACATGATAAAACCTGCAGAAACTTACATTTCAAAAGTGGCCATACACCAGCTCATAAAAGATTAAACTAATCTGAATTGTATTTCCCTGTACATCTGGTTAGAAAGTTTTTGTTTTATTAAAGGATATTGCTTCTGAAAATGTTGCAAAGCTTTCATGAAAAGAAAAATGCATGAACTGAATTCCTGCGGGTACATGATTGTCAGATATTGAAACAGATCTTCTTTATGCTAACACAGCAGAAAAACTAACTGAGTCAATAGAAATTAATGTAATGGAATAAAGTTAACGTATTATCATTTAAACTGCCACAACCATTCAGGTGTCAAGTTGAATAGTATCATTAATCGTCTCAGTCTAGAGAGCAAGATCTGACAGAAATGGAATTTTTGACAGAGGTAACTCTAGATAAAACAAGACCAGGAGCTGAGGGCAGTAAAAGGAATTTTCTGAAAGTTGTATTCTTGGTCTTTTCTACTACTTTATAGACAATGGTTTGTAATTACAGAGCAAACATTCTTGCCTTAAGATCTTTTTTTCTTATATTTGTAATCAAAGTATCCTTAAGACCATTTAAGCTTTTGTAGGCAAGACTGAAGTTTTTAAAACTACAAGGCACTGTAACCTCTTGTTCTTAAATGCTAGTTTCAGTGTATTAGAAAGTTAACAATGACAAATTGATGTGGAAAGGTCATGATATTTCATCAAGAAATTGTTCTAAGGCAATGGGATCTGTAAATACACGCTACTGTGGGAAGTTCTGCTGCTCCTGCAGCTGCCAGTTTAAGAAATGTTCTTAAATGCCATTAATCCTTACTCTAGTAAACCCATTTCTATAAAAACGAGATTCTTACCATAACATAATTTCAAATAAATTGTTCAATTTAGACTAGCAATGCAAATCTTATGTTTCTGTCGAAACTTTATTTATTGTGTATATTTGATTCCATTTCTTCACACTTTTTAGAAATACAGGAATGTCTAGAGAGGTAAGAAAGGGAAATTTAGTAGTGATCAAGTGAGCTGCAGATAGGTTTACCAATGGCATAAGGGAATGAAGTTCACTTGCCATGAACACTGAGAAGTGTTTCACTGTGGGATGCTCTGCTCCAGAACTCATTAAAACCCTACAAGATGTTTCTTCCTATACTAGAACAAAAAAAAAAAAAAAAAAAAAAAAAAAAAAAAAAAACAAAAAAAAAAAAACCTCAGGTTAAAAAATTTCTTCATCCCTGCTGATGAATAGTTTCCAAAATGCTACTCCTCTGTTTTTATTTTCAGTGTTTCCATGGATCAGTGAATGTATCTATTTGGGGCAGACCTGTGAATACCTCTTCGAGGTAGAAGTTATGATTCCATAGGGCTCAGGGAGAAATGCAGCCAGGAGTAAAAAGTGAACATGTACACAAAAGACACACATGCCCAGTTAATCACAGTCCTAGGGAACGAGGATTTCTCTGTTGTATTTAGTACTGGCAATGGGGAAGGAGAAGGAGGTAGTGTGCCATTCTAAACTCTGCGGGGCCTTGGGATTCAGAGCCTTGCACCACAATAGGCTGTCTCTGAGAGTCTTATCCATGTGGAGTAGCAACTCTGGGCTCCAGGTGAGTTCCCGGGAGTGCCAAGGCACAGTCCCTTTTGTTCTGTTGAAGGTTACCACCAAATAGGCATAGGACAGTGCCTGCCCAGGTCCTGCGACTGCCCAAGGTGCTGCCTCATGCCACTGTCCTATGTAAGCCTCGCATGAACTCAGTGGAGATTGGAGCCCCCTTTGCCCTGGAGAGACCATATCTGGCTCCACTAGCATCAGCCATTCCCACTGACTTCCTACAGGCGTTCAGAAAACAAATTATTGCCTCCCCTCCCTGCACATCTAACAGCTCAAGAGTGGTGAGGCTGCTTCAACTCCATGTCCCCAGGGCCAAGAAGTAGCCTGACTGAAGACATATTCCTAGAAGGTGCATGCACTCCAAGCACACATATGCAACATGTATATACATTGTTGGCCCCACAGATCGCAGGTGGGCACTCAGAGCACACACACAAACACAGACATCACCAACAAACTCACCCTGCTCCCCTCTTGCTCAACAGCGTGAGCCTCACTACCCATACACATGTTCTTATTCCCTGAGGTGACCCTTAAAAACTTGCTCACCTCCTTGGTTCCTGAGGCCACTTCACCTACTCCCTGGCTACATCTTCACTAGTGATCGGTCACACGAACACCAGGAGCACCCAGGCCCTCTGTCTTATGGTCTGGTTCCTGTTGCAGCACTCGGACTTTCATGAACACAGATGCACATAGAATAGATGTGCCCAGGAAAGGGTTAGGAAGGAATTTAATAAGCAGATGGAGAACCAACTGCACTGGTCAGGGACAGGGCACAGGCAGACAAGCAAAAATATCTACTTTTAAAAATGTCAGGAAGTGTAATATAAAGAATTCCACCGACACACTTCTTCAATTATTAAGAGTTCCAGTGATGGGCACAGCAACTTGTATGTATATTTCCTTAAATAATTGGCCTGAATGACTGATTTACCGAGTGAGGCAAACACTGTGGATTAACATAGCTACCTACTGCCCAAGAATGGTACTCTCTGTCATATATCACATTACTTGCAAAAAAATGCCTACTGTTATCACCTGAGCTGGAGCACAGCTCTAATAGTTCAGAGTAGCTTTCCTGAAGGGAGAAAAACTAGCTCAGTAGAGGCAGGTGGAAATTTCAGAGGAAAGAACAGGTTCTGCCAGCTTCCTATTGACATCCCTGTGGTCTATAACTGCTTCCATTGATCTATGGGACTATTCATGTGGTAATGTTCTTTCTGGAATGGAACAAAACTAGTTACATGTAAATTCAAACTCATCATGGTTAAGGTGCACAATCTGGCTCATTTGTTTTGTAGTTACAACCCACTGACTTTCTAAATTATTATGGAAGTATTAACAGCTGTTCTCTCCACCCACTTCTTTCATGTTGAGCTGGAATGCACACTAATCCATCAGTAATGAGAACCAGCTCCTTCACAGACTACGAATAAGCAAAGAAAGTCATATTGGAAAAACTAGAGATGTAAAAAGTTCCTTAGTGAATAAAATATTCCAACTGTCTCTGTGAAAATAATACATAGAAGATTCATGTGAAAAATCACTCTTATGAACAAGGGGGAAAAAAAAGAATGTTCTGTTTCTTTGCTGGGTATATGAAAACCTTTGCTAAATTTGAGAGGACAGTCATCCACCAGGTAGGGTAGAAAGTTATTAGCATTCACATAAGCAACAAAAGAAAAAAGGAAAACTGGCAGCTCTGATATTCAGAAGAAAGACTGTTCAAGTCCACATTCAGAAAAGTTTTCAAGGATAATTTGTTTGTGACATGGTTCTCTCAATTTCAATTTTCATGACGTGTTATTCAGGTAGGAAAAGGGGGCAAAGAACATCTAAAAACTTCCAGCAACAATTACAGGCACATTGCTTTTTCTTGACAAGACTTCACTCAAGACCTTTTTTCTCTCTATGAAATCACATGAGTTAGAACTGAGCTGGGGGCTCTTGGACTGTTCTGCTTCCTTCCACTATAAGACCCAAAGGCATCTGTATGAAAGGTCAGCAGCAGCAACAACACCCAGCTCTGCAAGGAGAAAAGATGCCTGCAACAGTCATTTTAAGAACAAACTACAGGTGCAGTTGAACTGATTCTTCCTGAGCTAACTCCAGAACTGGAAGTTGGGCAGAGTCACACAACCTCACCACATGGAAATGCCCACAGATCCACTTAGTGAATGGCAGCGCTAGTCAGCTCACAGGTCCCGCAATATGAACACTGGTTTGGATCTGAGCTTTAAAGTTCACACAGTGATACATTATCTGGAATTCACTGCATGGTTTAGCTCCATATCCAAGCTTTCTACAGCAAAATAACTTTGGTTGAGATGTAGTTATTGTGATTTCTTTGAATTTTAGGACAGCACTAATTTTGCATTTACAAATATTTTATATTTAAGTAGAACCAATTGTCAAAAAAGATTTTTAATTAGTTCACTGATGTAAGTCAATATAGATTTATTGCAGCAACTGCATTTTTCAGATTTGCACATAATTAAAAACATTTTATATTTTTAGTTGTATATTTGTTGGATTCCTGGCAAAAATCGATTTCCCATGGAAATGGCTCCAATTATACCAATTTCTGCTTAGAAATGCATTATTACAGTAAAACCTCAATGCGCTGAGGCTTCTGATTTTTTTATTCATTAGTCACAATTTATGTCTGTGGTTCTAATGAAAAAAATACACAAACAACCTACTCATTAGCTTATTGCCAATCTCCTATAATACATACTAAGTCAAGGTACAGAAAAAGCATCCTATGATTTACGGTTGTATTACTTTCAAAAAGTTCTAAGTGTATATCAAATTCTTCTGATAATTGTGGTTAACATTTTCCTATGTACTGTCAGTTGTAACAGCCATAGGCTGTCCATTTTTAAAGTTGTGTTACCAACCTGTTTGCAGGGCATGGAATAACAACTGAAGATCACAAAGTGCACATTGCCTTAGGAGGATATCCTGAACCAGATAAGGCAGGTAGGTGTAGGCAGTTGTGTAGCATGACGAGACATTACTGGTCAGAGGCAATGGCAGGAGAAAAACTAAAGCTCTCAAGCAAGTACATTTAGGCTGTGATTTAAGCAACTGTCAGCCTTATATTGAAGCCTAATGAAGCTCTAGTAGTCCATGATGGAATCTTTAGTTGATAACTGGAGATAACTAAGAAGAAAATCTAGGTTCTTGCTACTCAGGGCTTGAACGCCTATATAGTTGAGCTGGGGAAGATTGGCATTATTCAACACCTCTGCCCTTGTTCTGTTGCTGATGATGAACAGCCATTTGGCCTAGTAAGCTTTTCCAAAATTGCCCAATTCTGCAAACTGCTAGAGTAGTGGGATTTATGGTCAGTGCATGCTACAGCTGTCTTTGCATAATAAAGGGTCATAAGTGCTTGGCCACAGGCACCAGAAAACTGGCAGAGTGAGTGTGAGTGGAAAGAGCTACATTAGCAAACAAAGAGGCACTAGTTCAGCTCATTATCCAGTATAAAAAGATGGGCATGCAGACGGGGTCGAAATGACCACTGCTTACTCTTCATTATTGCTAACAAAATAAGGAATGTCCCACAGTCAGCTGCTTAGAAGGATAAGGAGCAGTGGTTTACTAACTGTTCTTTGCTGCACCCAGCTGGCAAAATAAACTGAATCTCTCAGGATACAGATATTCATAAGAAAACTGTTTCTGACTCTAAGTCATCTATAGCTGTAAATGTTCTGTGAATAGCAGTTTTTAGGAAACAATTTTGAAATTACTGAGTACATTAGCAAGACTATTTGGCCATAAGTTTCAAGAGGATTTTTAGCTGAATCACTAAACTCATCTGCGAGTTTACTGTCTCCATACTGCACTCCAGTCCTCAGCACATTCATAACTAATGAATACCAAATGCTCAGAGTAAGACCAGCAAAAACAACAGAAGGATGAAAATTGCAATGTAGCAAACCTAATTACAGAATTAGGATTTTCTTACAAAATATACTCTATTCATAGGAAAGATAAGAGCTTTTTTTTGTGCAGCAGGAAATTTATGGCATAGTTGCCGTCACAGAGACATAGTGAAATGATTCAGTATCTGCTGCACTTAAATGGATGGTTATAAACTTTTCAGAAGGAATAGGCAAGGAAGGAGAGGTAGTGGGGTAGCCCTGTATATTAGGGAGTGTTTTGATTGCCTACACTTTAATGATGGCAACAATAGGGTTGAGTGTTCATGTGTAAGAATCAGAGGACAGACAAGGCAGATATCATGGTGGGAATTCTTAGTAGTGAAACCGGTTGTTCTCTGTGTATCCAGCCCCTCTGAGCTGGAATACAGGGAGCACAATGAAGCTCCCACAGTCAAAAAAAAAATAAAAATTCAGGTACCTGCTGCACCACTCACACAATCACAGGTCTATGGGGCCAGATAGGATCCACCACAGGGTACTGGAAGAGCAGGCAGAAGTACTCACTGAGCCATTTCCAATCATTTACTATCAGACCTGGTTAACTGGGGAGTCCCAGCTGACTAGAGGTTGGCAGATGTAATGCCCATCTAGATGAAGGGATGGGTCTCAGTTTGAGACAATTAGAAGGGGTGGAGACCTCAGACAGAAGTCGCCTCCCTTGGATTCAACGTCCTTCATTTTTTCAATACAGAGAGAGGGAGAGAGAGAGAGAGAGAGACCAAATACACCTGGACATAAGTGAAAAAGTAACTCTTTACTAAGAAGAATGCTAATAACAATGCTGATTAAAATTAGGTTAAACCAAATGATAAGAAATTTCCCACGCCCTACCTACTGGAATAAACTGAGATAGTGGCCAGTCTCCCTTACCAGTAAATCCACACTTAGCAATAGGACAGAGATAAGATGTCCACCTCATGTCTACATGTGGTTTGCCTCCCCCACAGCTGGAAAACCTGGCAGGAACAGTTGGAAAGTCATCACTGGAGTGAGGCTATAATGCTGGTACAGGCAGTTGAAGCAGGGCTGTGGGCCCCCTGGCTACTGGAAGGACCTTCAGACACCTGCTGTGTGATGAGATTTGGCTGTTACAATTTTGATGTTCATCAGTCAAAGTGATGGTTGCAGTCCTGTCGAAGTGGTGATTGCAAGGTCGATCCACTGAAGCGGTGGTAAGGAAAGTCCTGTGTGGTGAGGGAAGAAAACTGCATGTTGAGTGAAGTCTAAGTGTGGTCTTCTATTGGGTTTAGGCTTGGTGGGAATGCTCCTGATGCCTCCCCGATGGCAGGGTGTTTTACACTAGACGATGCAATTCTGGGTCACTGGACATTTCAGGAGTCTTTGAGACCTCCTACAATGTTACAGCTACCTGATAGGTGAAACCATTATGGATCATCAACAGAGATGAATACCTTCAGGCCATGTGTGAATTGTCCCACTGCTTTCCCCAAGGAGAGTTATCACAGCGGAGTCATTTGTGTAAGGACAAAGAAACGCTACCTAGTCTAGCAAGATTTTGCCTGTCTCTTTATCTTGTTGGATATCCAGCTTGCAGCCTGAGGTGCCAGGTGGGGTGTGCACAAATTCAGCACTTAAGGGGTTACTTTACACATAGTTAACTTACACCTTGATTGCCTGAGTCAATAGCATTCCAGTCTTTCACACTTGTAGATACATTCTTCCCCTAGGATAATAGTGCCATCCTTATCATCTTTCACGTTCCCTCACAGTCCAAATTAGTAGGCATATTTGGGGATGTGCGAAAAGATGAATGCCAGAATTATTGTGTAACCCAGGACAGGATGGAAAGAGGATGGGGAACTAGAGGCCTGTCAGTCTGACCTTGGTGCCAGGGAAGGTCATGGAGCAGATCATTTTGAGTGCCATCCCATAGCAATGTGCAGGGAACCGGGAGATCAGGCCCAGCCAGCCTGGGTTTACGAAAGGCAGGTGCTGCTTGACCTGCCTGACCTCCTTCTATGGATGATGGAAAGGCTGTGGATGTAGTCTACCCCGAGTTCTGCAAATTCTTTGATACCATTTCCCATAGCGTTCTCCCAGAGAAGCTGGCTTCTATTGTTTGGATGAGTGCACTGTTTGCTGGGTAAAAATCTGGCTGGATGGCCAATCTCTGAGAGTGCTGGTGAATGAAGTTACATCAAGCTGGCAGCCAGTCATGACTGGTGTTTCCCAGGGCTGAGATCAGTCCTGTTTAATATATTTATTGATTATCTGAGCAAGCAGATTGAGTGCACCCTCAATCAGTTTGCAGATCACACAAAGTTGGGTGAGGGTATTGATCTGCTGGAGGGCAGGAAGGTCCTGCAGAAGGATCTGGACAGGCTGGATTGATGGGCTGAGGCCAATAATATGAGGTGCAACAAGGCCACGTGTCAGGTCCTGCATTCGGGCCACAAAAGTCTCGTGCAATGCTACAGGCCTGGGCAGAATGGCTGGAGAGCTGCTCAGTTGACATGGCCCTTGGGTTGATGGTCAACAGCTGGTTGAACATGAACCAACAGTGTGCCCAGGTGGCCAAGAAGGCCAGTGGCATTCTGGCCTGTATCAGGAATAGTGCAGCCAGCAGGACCAGGGCAGTGATCTTTCCCCTGTACTCAGCACTAGTGAGGTTGCACCTCAAGTACTGTGTCCAGTTTTGGGCCTGTATTCAGGATGGACTAGATGTTGATGTTTTTTTTGGTCTGTGTTTGGTCCAGCCACCTGTGAGAAATTTATTCTTTTCCTGCCAAGTAGGAGAAAACAAGTGTTAATAAGGGAGAACTTCAGCCTTGGTGGGAACATTGGTGTATAAACTAAAATTAATTGGGCTCTCACCATTGGCTGATGGCCCTTAGAGGGCATTTGGAGGAGAAAGTGAGGAGGAGGGTGATGAAGTAAGCCCCCAGACCCATTTTAGGAGGACTCCCTGGGTTGTACCATGCAGGCACAAGGAAATTCCAATGCACTCACACATGCGCAGAAGGAGAACCATTGCATAACAGAGGGGAGGGACCTAAGGCCTCTCACTGGGCGGTACTGGCCACACCTGCCCAGGTGAGATGTCACCCAAAAAGTAGTTAAAAGGCAGATGGCTCATGCTTTGGCTTGACTCGCTTCACATGAAGGACAGCATTGCCTTGGCGGGGACGCCCGCTATCCTGTGAGCCTGCCGGTGCTGAAGGATGCAGCCCCTGCTCTGAGGAGTCCGGACACTTCGGGGTTGGTGAGACAACCTCGTAACACCTGGGCAAGTTAGGTGACACCTAGGGTTTTATTCCTTTCCCTCCCTCTCTCTCTCCCTCTCTTTCCCATGGGGTCTGGTTTACTTGGCCACCTCTTGTAATATAATACTGTTGCTTTAAGCTTACAACGGTGTCTTAGTTTCAATTTCAGAGCCCCCTGAACCTTTCCCCTGGAACAGGGCCCCTCATTTCAAGAAGCACATTGAGGTGCTGGAGCGTGTCCAGAAAAGGGCAACAAATCTGGTCAAGGTTCAGGAGCAGAAGTCATATGAGAAGCAGCTGAAGGAGCTTGGGCTGTTTATCTTGGAGAAAAGGAGACTCAGGAGGGACCTTATTGCTCTCTACAACTACCTGAAAGGAGGTTGTAGCCTAGTTACTTCACCCAAGCAACAAGTTTAAGAATGAGATGAAATGACCTCAAGTTGGGCTAGGGGAGATTTAGATATGCTATTAGGAAAAAATTCTTCCCAAAAAGAGCTATGAAGGAAGGATAAATGGAACAGGCTGCCCAGGCAAGTGGTTGTCTCCCCATCCCTGAAAAGATTCAAAAAAAGCATGATTGTAGCATTTAGGGACATGGTTTAGCAGTGAAGATAGCAGTGCTGAGTTAACAATTGGACTTGATGGTTTCAGAGGTCCTTTTCAAACTAAAAAATTCTAGGATTCTATGAAAAGTCCTAAGAAACCCACTGTCATCATCTAAGTGTTACTGATGCTCTCGCAACTGCCTTTCTGTCGTCAGCAGTGTGAAACTGAGAGAGTTACTTGTGCTGCCTCACAGTTCATTTCTCGCTCTGAACTCTCACTCTATAGTGGAATGAATTTAAACTTCCCTTTTATACACAGAACAATGTCCAAGATTGTAAAACATGGTCTTATAATGCTGTGAAATGAAAGAAATTATCGTCAGCTCTCCCTCTGAAATGAACTTCCAAAAAATACAGGGGGAAAAGAGATTTAATATAGAGCTCTGCACATTCATTTTGACTTTTTTTGTTACTTTTCATTAATTAACAGCATGCCTCTCTTATGCATATTAAGTACCAAAGGCTAGTGCAGACTTTATATTTAAGACAGATAAAATGGTGAAAGTATTCAATGCTTTTGTTGTTAAAAAAATAATTAGAAACTTTAAGACAGTTGCTACCTAAGAGTGATTGACATATCATCTCTTCTAGATCAAAGTTACTTTATGTCAATACTGAAATTATTTTCACAAGCAGGAAATTCTTCAGTGGTAAAAAAAAAATTATCAAAACCATTTTAAGAGATACATATTGCAACAAAAAACAAAATGGCAGATAAGGTCTTTGAAGATCCGAGCCCAAATTCTTTGGTAATGAATTGCTGTTAGCAGTCCAAATGATTTTTTTTCATCTTCTGTTTACAAAAGAAAAACAAAGAAAAGTATTTGGCTGTCAAAACTTTCCCTTCTATATGGCAGTTACATGATTCATAACTGTCATGAGATACATTAGTATTAGTGCATTACAGTGAAGTCTGTTGTTTCCCCTTTGTTTAGTCTGATGTGCTGAATTCATGTTTTAAACCATAAACTAACGATGGGGATTAGGGTTTATTAAGGGGAGTGGTAGTTATCCTGCATTTCTGTACTACATGGCAAGAGGGGCTGCTGTAATACCTTGGAATTTGATACACTAAGATTTTTAGATGTTAAATGCCATTAAAAAGGAGAAGAAAATAGTACACATTCATGAAATATTTGGTCCTTAATCCACTCATAACCTATTTGTTTATTTCTTTGTGCTGTGGAATATGTGGCAGGACTTAGGTTTCCCTCTCCCCTCCCATGCACACAAACCCCCAACCACAGCCATACACAAGCAGTGGTTTATAAAACTCCTCTTATCGATCTTCAATTTAGTCCCCTTTAATATATTACTGAGTTTCATTAAAATATGACAAAGTGAAAAGAAAAAGAACCACTTCTCTGATCACTTCATCACTTGCAGTTCCTCAGGCAAGTGCTCCCTAATTCTTCTGTGCTTCAGGCTGAATAATACTGGCAATCTATTTTCAATTTTTCATTGTAATGCAATGGTATTTTCCTGTGCAGATAACTGTGATTCCTCCATTGTTCATCTAGGCTATTGTCCCCAGGAGACTTCTTTTTAAACTGGGAAAAAGGAATTATTTTTGCGAGAACTGATATCCAGTATTTGTGATTAGGAGTAAATCAGATCAATGTAGAGATCATTAGTGGTTACAAAGAACACATTCTAAATCATAACAAAAGATCACTAGAAAAATATGGGATAAATAATTCATTCCAGTTTTTGTTTCTTGGAATTCTTTTTGTCTTACTTTAATAATAAGAAAAAAAGTCACAGGAAACTAGTGATTTGCATTTGAAAAAAAGCACAGATCTGTCTGTGTTTTGGCTCTGCCTTCATCACTCTCTGTCTTGGCAATTTTGGGCAAGTGACAGTATAAATCCCCCAGACTTTTGTATCTAGATCCAGTAGTACTACTTCCTTGTGGCACTCCTATGAGTTTGGTTATTCAATATTTGTATAACTTTCTGTAGACAATTGGAAAACCAAATCATACTTTCCGGGCTTTTTTTGGCTAACAGATATATCATAAGCAACACTGGAAAGCCAAAGGAAGCAAGACATCCTCACAGGCTGCAAATGTCTTTTTCCATCACACACAAAGAGAAGATGATGGATGCAATGTTGTCCCATTTTCAAGACTTATTTAACTGAGAATGAATTAATTCCTAAAATATAATTTCCTTCTTTAAGTAGAAAACTGCTATATCCAAGCCAGCCAGAATAGAGTTTGGAAACAGATAACTCTATTTTTAAGTTATTTTAATATCCTGAGAACTAGGGAAATGAACAATTTTTGTGACAAAGGAACAGACCCCTTCATAAGAAGAGGTTGTGGAGTAGGTTAAAACACGCCACATGAATGAGACGTATGGCACATGGCTGATACAATATTCTTTGATGTATTTCAACATGGTGTTTGAGTCATAACAAGGAACTCTGATGAATACCAAAACAACAGCTAGAAAAGGTCATGAGAAAGGGAAATAAAGACATGCCTGCCTTTGGCAAAGTACTATTTTTGTCTCCCACTACAGACAGCCTCCACCTGCCTGTTCCTGAGTATCTTTCACTCCAGTGTAAATCACTTTAAGGCAACTAGACACTTACATCCTGACCATTATTTTCTTCTAATAGACCGGTATATACTGAGAAGGTAGGGTGAACTGCTCTTAACACTCAAACCTCTATTTCTTTTTGCAGGAAAGTCAAGCATTGCTATGCTTTCCCTGGACATAAATGCTAATGAAGGATACCTTGCAGCGCGAGTTACAGAAATACTGTCATGGACAAGTCACAGACTTGTCTGCTTCTTCTCTTAAGTGAACTATTACAGCAAAGGGGGATGGAGAGGAAAAAAAATATGAGAGGGAAGAAATGCTCTCATTTCATTAAGAAAATATAAAAAAATAGTGAGACTATTTCTCAGTAAATCAGACAGAGAAACAAAGTGGTCACTTGGAAACACACAAACCATATTCCTGGCAAAGTACCAGGGTAGTGATACCTTCATTCATCGTGTGCCTGGGGAGATCACGACCAGAAGCATGTTCCAGATTGATGGATTGTCCTGATTGAAGGGAAGTGCTATTAGCACAGGGCAGCAGAAAAACAGGTGTATTAGGTATTCATCAAATTACCATAGGAATTTTTGGAAAAAAAGTAAAAAATTAAAGAGGTTGGATGGAAAATCACAGTTTATTCTTTTACAAAGTGCTATACAAAACACTACAGCCTTTATTTAGGTGGGAAAAAAAAAAGATATTGTTTTCTGGTTCAGTTCCATGGTAGTCACAGAATCACAAAATATGCTGAGTTGGAAAGAACCCACAATGGTCATCAAATCCAACTCAGCCCTGCACAGGACCATCTCCAAGAGTCATACCGTGTACCTGAAAGTATCATCCAAACACTTCTTAAATCCTGTCAGGCTTGGTGGTGTGACCATAGTCTATTCCATCTTTAAACAAGGGTCAAAGAAAAGACTGATTTATTCATGGGTCAATAAAAATCAGATGGTCTTATAAATTTCATTGCTCTCTCATCTCCTTCCATGGCTTCGTTAGCACTCCTAGTATTTCACCAAATGGAGCACAGTGCCTTGACAGATATGACAGACGCTGGGTCCCCTGCTACAATGACAATTAATACTTTGTAACACCTTTCATGCTTCACAAATCCAAATTAACAGGAAAATGGTATATATGTTAATGTATATTTAGAGACATAAAAATGGTGATGTATAGACCTATCTCTCTCTATAGATGGGTAATTTGCATTTACTGATAATGCATGATATTTTGGGGTTGAAGACAGGGAATGTGGTTGCTGATTGAAGCATCACATAGAAAGAAGGCAAAATTGTTTAATTTGTTCATCAGTGACTTGGACAAAGGGACTGAGTGCCTCCTCAACAAGTTGGCTCATGATACAAAGCTGGGGATGAGTGGCCTATACCACAGAGTGCAGTGCTGTCATTCAGTGAGACCTGGACAGGCTGGAGAGTTGAGTGGAGAAGAACATCATGAAGTTCAAAGGCTAATGCTGTGTTCCGCACCTGGGGAGGAATAACCCCAGGCACCAGCACAGGCTGGGGGCCAACCTGCTTGAATGTAGCTCTGCTGAGGAGGGTCTGGTGGTGCTTGTGGACTACAAACCAACCATGAGCCAACAGTATGTCTAGGTGGCCAAGAATGCCAGTGGTATCCTGGGCTGTATTAGGAAGACAACTGCCAGCAGGTTAAGGGAAGTGCTAGTGAGGGCACATCTTGGAGTGCTATGTCCAGTTCTGGGCTCCTCAGCGCAAGAGAGACAGGGAGATCCTGGAGCAAGTCCAGGGGAGGGCAACAAAGATGAATGGGGTACTGGAGCATCTCTCTTTTGAGGAAAGGCTGAGAGAGTTGGGTCTGTTCAGCCTCGAGAAGGCACGACTGAGAGGGGATTTCATCAATGTACATAAGTGTCTGAAGGGAGGGTGTCAAGAGAATGGAACTAAGCTTGTCTCAGTGGTGCCAAGCAATAGGACAAGAGGCAATGGGCAGAAACTGTTCCACAAGTTCCACCCTGAATATGAGGAAGAACTTCTTTACTGTGCAAGTGACCACACACTGGAGCAGATTGCCAAGAGAGGTTGTGGAGTCTTCCTCACAGGAGATATTCAAAAACTGTCTGGACACAGTACAAGGCACTCTAGGAAGATCCTGCTTCAACAGGGAGGTTGGACCAGATAATCTACAAATGGTCCTTGCCAACCTTACCCATTCTGTGATCCCATGAAATCAGATTACTGCCTCATTTAGTATCTGGAAACCTCTAGTGCTCAGTATGCCCGCTATTGTATAGCTATAACTGGCCCCAAAATATATTGTATTTCTATGACAGTTGTCAAACTTGTTGGTCCAGTAAAAACAAATGAGTAGCACACTACTTAGTTTTCCTTATAGACCTGGGAAAGAAAATACATCTGTAGAAAGTGAAATAACAGAATTTTAGAACCTGTAGGTTGGGGCACTCTGGGTTACAATAGTGGCAATGAGCAGAAGTGGCACTGTTTTATATGTCACTGAGCAAAGAATCTCCAGGAGCAAGATTTCCCTTACTTTACACTGTAATATCTACAGTAACTTTAGTTCTGATACTGAAAGGGCAGAGGTCAGTCAACATGACTGACATACAATCACAAGTATCTAGGAATCACAGTAAACAAGACCATACAAGGATGACTACTGCCTTCCACTGAAGGAAGAGTTGAAGTAAACTTTGAAGATATACTAGTCAGTATCCTTGTCCACCCTAAGCTTTCTTCATTTGGAGGATTTGACAGATGCTATTTCAAATCTCTGTTGCTACTATTTCTTCTAAGAATTCTGATCTTATCTGAGCAAGTCCATGCCCGACGTGACAAATCATAAGCCAGCACAGCAGATGTTATTCACTGAATTCGAAAGTCACCTTTGATCAAGAAGCATGGGTGTTGTCAGAAAGAGTATAAGCCTTCCAAGAGGACGAAGTTCGTATGTAACATCAGGGCCACAAGCCAAAAGAACAATTTTGTCTTTACTTTAGTCCTCAGCAAACGGATTTCTCTTAATAGCATCATTGTTGTTCTGAATCTTAATTACAGGGCAAGCAGATTGCAACATCGCTACAGGAATACATATGGCTCATTAATTTCTCCACATAAAAGTTAATAGTTTACTAATTGCTCAAGTTATTTTAAGGTAGCTGAATACATAGATACAAATATTGTCAGGAATGAAGATCTGGCTACTATCCGTGGGATGATTTTATTTGCAGTCATTGTGACAACAGTACTGCAGGATAGTTTGTGAATCCTCAGCAACTTCAGACAGCACAGCCCGTATAAATGCTTTTAAGTCTTAACTACAAACAAGTCTCTGTTACTGAGTTACATCCAAACCCTGGGAACTGCTGATGGCAGAGCATTTGCAGCCTCGCCCTCCTCCGTTTGCAGCTGAGGAGCTGGGGCTGCTGCCTTGACTCTCGCTAGCACTGCCGCAGCCAGGGCAGCAAACGAGACCCACGCTGCGACACCAAAGGGGAGCGTCGGAAAGCGACTGAGATACACGTATGCATGTGCATCTATTGATGAACACACACACACTGGATTTGTTTGCCTCCAAAATGATCTTCAATGATTTAGTACTCCCAAGTTACATACATCTACCCTGGACTTGCGTCACTAAAAACAACTACTGGCAGAGGGGCAGAGCCAGGGCAGCATGAAAGCATATTCCTAGTGCTGTTACGTTCCTTGACACATGTAGCATGTTCATCACTGTCTCCTATTGTTCCCACAATTTGTTGGGACCTGTTTCATATTAGAAAGGAAGTTGCTATGGGCAAAGCGTGTGTATACTTGGCACACCTAAAGCATCCTGATCCTGGCTTGGGGCTTAATTGTTTTTATTGTAAGTAATGCATGACAAAATTAGTCACATAACCCAAGAGAAAAAGTAGTACTAGGCAGTTTCTAAACAACCTGCAGATGGGAATTGTTCACACAAACAGTTCAACAAGCGTTTAGTATGAAATATTTGACAAAAATAAACTCATACATAGCTAACTATAGGCAAAGCTGTGTGTGGTAAGCTTGAACAGAACTGTGTTTTGGGTACGAAGGTTTTACTTCCAATTTCTTAGAAGTTTTCTAAATGTTAGCAGTTTAAGATGAAAGTTTTCTATTCCACCTATTAACTGAATTGTGCCTTTCCCCCCCCGCTACTGTTTCTGTCTGAATATTCCAACCATTTCTCATAATGAGGTTGGGAGGAAAAAAACCCTGCTGTTTGGTATGATATGAAAATATTTTAATGCTATTTGGGGGTTTTCAATTTGACAGGAAACATCACGCCCTTTATCATGATCAAGAACACAAATCAAAGAGTTCTGCTCGGAAATATTTAGAGATATTTTACTGAAACTTATGTGCACTGTGAATATTCTTTGAATGTGTTTGTTCAATGTATATTATTATTGTTAGAGAATTTGACCAGGGAAAATAAGTCATGTATGTTTTTGTTATTGATAAGTTCACACACGTTGCTAATTATCAAAAATTAGGAGGATTCAAAGCATACTGTTAGAGCTGGTATGCTAGTGATTTATGTGCTAGTGACTAACTAGCATACTGCTTGCTAATTGCTGAGGATTCCAATTAGATGACTTAAAGATCCATTCCAGCTCCAACTGTTTTATGATTCTGTGACTACAGTGTATGTTAACAAGATCAAGATAACCCACAGCCTTATAATATAAAATTAATTCTATTTCCTTTTGTTTTTTTTCCATAGCAGCAATTTCATATTCACAAACTTATTGGAAAATGTGGGCAATTTGTCTTAAGAAAAAGGTAGTCAAGCTCTATCCTGGTGGAGCTAGCATAGTGGGTAACCTAAAAATATACCACAATTAAAAAAAAAAAAAAAATCAATACTTGTCTTCTGGCCTCATGTTCAAAACTAATGCGATGTCTATTCCCCAGGAGGACTCTGCCATATATTTCTTTAGTGCTACCAGCAACAACTAACGGACTTTACAAATTGCTATTTATGAACCTTAATATCTTGCTTCTTGTAGCTCCTTTCCTATCAAATCTATGATTAAAAGCAATCACATCTGTCAACATCTCATTTTATTTGACTCAGTAGCACACAACACTCAGAGGGTTGAATATAAAGACTACATCAGTAAACTACTTGAAGTACAAGCAACACCATGGTTTACATCCAAATCACTGAATTCTTTTTTCCCCTCCCAGCTCCTGTGCTATTCCTTTCTGTGCCTAAACAGAGAGTTTTGGCATGGGTATGACCTAAAATGCTAACAATTTAGAGCAGTAAATGATACTGGGTAGTTCATAAGCACAAACAGCAGTCATGCATAAGTGTGCTGATAAGAGAAGTAGTTCCAGACTCTGAATTCAATTCCCTTTCCTGTGTATATCTTCACTCCTAACATTTGCAATGAGTATGACAAAGGCGTCGCAGAACCTGACTTTAATCCTGGTAGTAAGCTGAGCCTGAGCAGATGGGAAAAGAGAGGCACTAGCGCAGTATATATACACTAAGACAGAGCATACTTATACTTCTAATTTTATCCCTTTATGTTACTTCCACCAAGATTTTGGTTTTTTTTTCTGAAAAAAAAAAGTTCCTGATTCTGATCTTACTGAACAAGCAGGTTTGTGCATTGCAATGACATAAAACATCAGGATTGTAATTTCTAAAGTTTAGATAAGACAATTTCTAGACATGTTAGTGAAAATGGTAGGAGTATTATAGTAGTATTAAAATTATCATCTCAAGAAGAACTGAAGGATATACACAAAGAAACCTGAATTCTGTATTACTTTCTTAATGTCAGTGATGACTGACAGAGATCATCAGATTTCTAGATAATAAGTTTCTAAACAGACTATAGCTGAGACTAGTAAAGGCAGAAACTCAGGGATTTTTTAATATCTTGACATTTTGAGACCATTTTTTATTTGTATATGAGGATATGACTAACAAAAAGTTGCTGTGCTGAGATTTTCAAAGTTTGACATCTTTGTCACAATTTTCATTGTTATTGCGTTGGCATGAATATCTGCATACTTACAACTACCTCTAGTTCCAAATCGGTGAACCAACAGTCCATTTGATTAAAAAGACTATTTGCAGAGCCACGTACCCAGTGCTTCCCCTCGCCTACAGAGAGAAGATTACAGCAAACTACTACAAAATCTGATCTAAGTCTCCAGAAGTAGTAGAATTCTAGTTTGTTGCCAACATGTGTGAACCCAGATATGATGGACCTCAAGAAGAGTGTTTAGGGCAAATATATTTTTATGGACATGTGAGAATGAACAGAGAAAGTTGGATGATTTACTCTGTGAAAACATCAGTGTCTCATTATGCTAAGAATGCATAGTTTGGCATAAGTAAGCATTTTTGCATACAAAAGAAATGGAGTATGTATAAGTGAGTTGTTTCAGAAGTTGAGGCTATCATAGTTGTATGTCATATTCCAGACATCTTTGTGTATATGAATACATAATTGTGCTATGTCTGTTAAAAAATAAATAAAAAAAATATGAAAGGTGGATAAAAACACAGAGTCCACATTTTCACTGTCTTTGGGAAGCACATAGATAAGACCTGAAAATAGTTACTAATGACAAAAACTTTGTAAAAAACTATTGCACCTTGTGAAGAGCAGAAATGGAAGTTAGTATGGCATGACAGCATATCATAGTGCACAGCTACTTAGGAAGAATTTTTGAGTCAGGAAAATGTCTTAAGGGTGGGAGGGAAAAGTGTTGCTCTGCTGCAGTTTTCTCAGAGAGGTAAAGCCCTAGATTTTTAAGCAACAAATTACGGAGTGAGCAGAGAGTGTACTGCAGAAATGAACTTGCATTTGTAAGAGGTGGAACAGGGAAGATTGTATTAGGGTTTTTTCAATCCGAATATGGTGTTCTTTTCTTTGCTGAAATTAATTTTGAAAATAGGTCTATAAATAGATCTCTACCATCGCAGTATAGTGAAGTGCTGATCACTGTTTCAGAGCCAAAGCTGCAAAATTCAGCTGCAAAATTCGGCATAGTGCTGACTACAGCCAGGGGGGTAGTTTACAGTAGAAGAAATATAGTTTAATGTGACTGGTTTCTCAGCTCTTTTTCAGAAGGATATGCTGAATTTTTTTCAGAAAAATTATAAAATACAAAGAAAGATCAGAACACTGAAGTACGCTTACAAGGATTCTTTAATTATCTTGTTTTAGACATTTTAAGCTCCTGACAAGCACTGCTCTGGGAACAGTAAAGTCTCACATTAATGTATTGTTCTGACAAGTACTGCAGGCTGAAGTGAGAGATTAAGTTGAACCAACCTATGATAGTGTCTTTGGAATATTGTTTTCTTTTCCCTCAGTGATGCCATTGTATAGAAGCTGGTGAATGTAAAGAATAAAACAGGGTGATTACTAAGACTCTTGAGCTTTCAAGATAAGGTTGGAATACAGTTTCGGTGGCAGACACGATATAAGAAACACTGTTGTGTACAAACAGTGATTTTATCAGGATGTAGAAGATTACTCCAATGACTGCAAAAGAGTCCCTAAATGTCTTAAAAGAAAATCTCTTCATATTTTTAGACATATCATAGTTGTCTTTTTGATTACAGTTTAGGGTTCATTACATGTAGGCAGGCCCTACATTTAGCCCAGGAGTCCCTAAAATCAGTTATACAAGAGTGCAGTCAGACCCTTAGGCACCAGAAAGCAGATCAGCTCTGCATCCTTAACCTTGATAGCTGCCTTTGTCCTCCACCCCTTAATTTACTAGGGCTTTGTTTACATCAAAGGATGTTACAAGGAGTTTATCTTTTGAAGTGGTATTTAATAAAGTAAAATGATTAAATGAAATTTTGGTGAGGGTGGCTTGGACTGAAATTCATACATAGTGACTGATCAGGGTTCAGGGTTTGGGGACAGAATGGGTGAAAGACCATGAAATGCTGCAAGATTACTTGAAACATTAATTAAGGGCTCACATGAGATTCAGCTTTCTCTGATAATGAAAGGCATAAACCTTATGGAGGGTTTTTTTCATTTGTTTAGTGGGCTTGCAGGCCTTTTCTTGCAATGCTTTGTTGCTTTTAGGTTAAATATTTGTACTACAATATCCTAAGGTTACAATGGCATTCGAGAAGGAGAGCTGTCAGAGAATCTAGAGCCACTTCCTAGTTCAGTGGCAACATATTTCGTTGAAAAGCCTTTCAGGACTCTGTGGAACACATAACTTGTATCTGTTCTGTTAATACCATAAATGTCTGTGTGCCACAATATATGGCACTTTGTCCTTCAAGACCTCAATATAGTAAACCCTGGTGATGCATTTACTCCTAAAACACGTCTACAGTCCAACAGCAGAGAAATTACCCCATCACTTCATCATACACATACTTAGAATAAATATGAGATTTCAGAGATGTGCAGAAAACTGAAGGGGAAAAATAAATTTAATTATAATGATTGAACCCCATATTCTTTGTACTACCCATCAGTGATTAGTGAAAAAAATTACCCATATTTGCTCCAAACAGAAATACTTTGGCAATGCTTTTTTAAATATCATATTTCACTGTGTGAAAATAAGTGCCACGTCTACATGCCTTTTAAATACCTTCATGGGTAATAATATAATTGCATGGCAAATTGAAACATCACCTAAAAAATTATCTCACAAATTGTTAACTCTACATACATTTATGAAAAGTGAAATGGCAATAGCTAATCTCATAAAAAAGTATTAATCATAAATGTGGAATCAATATTCTTGAATCTGTGATAAATGTTTTGTGGATGTGAAACTTCCATTCCATGATGGTTTAATGTTGGACTTGGCAGTGCTGGGTTAACAGTTGGACTTGACAATCTTAAGGGTCTTTTCCAACCTAGTGATTCTATTATTCCACTGCCATAATGGCTTTGCAAAGACAACCATTCCAAATGCTCCCTTCTGGAATTTCGCTCTGAGCAGAGTCCACAGTTGGGATTATTTGGTTAGTGTAAAAAAACCCAAAGTGAAAACAAAACAAAGCAAACATTTTCTCTTTGGATTCATTCTGTGCTGAACAATTTTTGCAAGGACAATTGAGGATCACCAGATGGTCACTCTCAGCACCGTGACACGGCAGCCCTGGTGATGAGGTGCAGAGGCAGGTTGGAGTTCCCTGATAAAATGGTGCACAGCTGAAAAAGCAGCATCAGAGGTTTTTCAGATGGAGTGTCAGATATCATGACATCGACCACAGGAGTATTGCAGGAGCTGATCACACTGCAGCTCCTCTACAGTGAATTCCACACGGCTCTTTTACCCTATCACTCTTCCTTCGTATTGAATGCGATGGAGCCTCTTCATTTCCAGTACTCCACATTTTCTGTGTTCATTGTTTAAAATTGGTCACCCAGCACCAGCTTATTTATAAAAACTGATTAATCACACCAATTTAGCAGTTGGCTTGTTTATGAGGTTTGTCTGTTATTTACAAGATAGGAAATTAAACTTGACATACTGAGTAAAGTCAGATTGTTACTATTCCAATCATTATTTACATTTCACTTGTAATTTTCATATTGTCAAAAATATATTCCAGTTTGCAATTAGTTTAACAGCTTTTATTTACTCCATCATATCAAGTTTCCTCTTAATTTTGAAGAATGTTTAGGTTTCATAATCTGAGGACTATAATTTCATGATAGAGTTACGACTATGATGCTGATAGTCTTTTCCAAGTGAGTGTTTAATTACTTGGAGCAGATTGAACCAAGTGTTCTGGAAGAAAAAGAGGACCAAGAATACAATATCACTCAGTATTTTGGTGTCATTATGGACTTCAGTTACTTATTCTAACCTGGATTTTCAAACAGTCCTCTACAGATGCAAAACACCTGCTCACATACAGCCTGGATATGCCATATGCAGAAAGAGAAATTTAACTGTATAACCAGTTCCACACATGAATACACTTCCTATATATCTGCAGTTACTAATACCTAATCACATTACCCTAAATCTACTTTAAAAATTACTTACCTTCTCATGTTGCCTATGCAAGCATAGGAAAATGAAGTTATAAATGTCCCTTACCCCACAAGTTTGGACACACAATATGCACTTCCCATCTATCTTCCCACATTGTTTTCCAGTTTAATATAAAATATAACTTACTTTAAGAGACAATATATTTTTCATACAAATATCATGCAAAAGAAAAATATTATGCATATTTAATAAAGCCCCATCCTTAAAACATGAATGAAATTGGAGAGATTACAAAAAATTAAGTGAAAATTTAAAAAATATTTCCAGCTATACAATATTAAAATTAATCCAGTGGAACAGAGTAAATTAGGATAGGAGCTTGATTATTACTGTTTAATGCTAGAATAACAGATTCTGATGGAGACTCCTATGTTTCTAAATGATAATCATATTTTATTCAGATCCTCTTGCCTGTTTTACAAATAATTTTTAAAATCTCATGTTAGTCATACTACTAAAAATTGAATAATTCAGACACATAATTTGGAAAACTGAGCTATGAGACTTCTGAATGGAGAGCTTGTCACTTAAGAATGTTTTTGTTTGTCATTTTGCTGAATCAGACCCAAACAATGTAAGTATCACCAGCTGGGAAGTATTGCTATAATGAAAAGAAATTTAAAAAACCTTCAGAGAAGTTAATTTGAGTGTACACTGGTCTGTATTGTTACTTAAAGACTCAAATGAAACCTGCAGAACTACCTATGTAGAGCCATCCTGAAAATTACAAAAGCATGGAGAAGCCTTCACTGAAGGAGTTCAACTTCTTTTGAAAGACAGTAGAAAACTCCAGCCAAGTTTTATAACGGCTGAGTGAAACAGTTACAGTAATTGAATCTTTCTCCAGCATAAAAACTAGATGGCTTGTAACCCAGTATTAATGCATCAGGCCATATGTGCTGGATCATTAAAGGCAGTTAAAGTAAACAGATAAGCCGGAAATCCAGTCTGGCTTTACAAATCAACAGTGCAATCAGCTACTTCCACAAACTTAGTAAAGTGGCCCAGAGCTCAGAAATCTGAACAAGGAAAAATGTTTATGCATTTAACTCATAAACTATCCTTCACTAAATCCTTGAGACATGGTATATTTTGCTTGTAGGTTTGTGACATTGGGAGAACAAGTATTCTCACTCCATGATAAATATATTTTAAAGTCTGCTCTTTAAAAAACTTATTACATTAACAAGGAAATAGCAGCCATTACTGAAACAAATAGGGTAGTATGGACATGCAATACAAAAACCAATTGTAAAAATATGGACTGAGTGAGGTGAAAACCAAACTCTCACTAGTCTGGATCTAAAATTCTTCTAAGAGGATCAAGTATTACCTGAACTAGTCACTTCTGAAAATCCAGTCGTGTCTGCTCTAAAAGAGTGGTCTGTATATTGAACCTGACATAGCTGGGAAAGAGCCAGAATTTGGCAGTAGAGGGAGTAGGTCCTCCCAGCGTCCAGGTCCTCAGACAGTCAGGAGCTCTTTTAGGCTTAAATGTTGATCCTGCATGCAAAGGTTTCTTAGAAGAGCTTAGGTAAACAATAGCCTTACAGGCTGATCCCAAGCCACAGAACCACAGAAATCAACCTGAAAAGCTGAAGCTAAGAGATTGGTGAAAAAAAAAAAAAAAAAAAAGAAAAATTGTTTGCATCAACTTAGGAATGTGAAGCCCCTTTGTGGTGGAATAAATTCACTTGAACTTCATTTCGGGCCCCAACCTCTTTCTAAACCAGCTTGGAAGGAATGTCTGCAGTGGGATTTTCTTCTCTGCAGCCACCAAAAAAAGTCCTCAGAACCTGAAATACTGTTCTTATTTCAGGTCATGTCTGCAGTGACAGCTCATAAATATCTTTTCCCAAATGGCTAAGCAGAGGCTTATATTTATTACAGCATAGGATATTAATGGATATCAAGAAATATCAGTATCCATGTTTTAGTGATTTTAAAGGATATTAATGGAAGAAAAAACATTAATTAATGGAAGAAGCACTATTTTAGCCTAATTTAAGGTATATTCAGTTAGATAACATATCTAGGTGATTGTTACCCAAAATGCAGTCTTGTTCAAATGGTCTGCTGAAAACAGAACAAAATCACAGAATCACAGGATGTTCTGAGTCGGAAGGGACCCACAAGGATCATCAAGTCCAGCTCTTAGGTGAATGGGCCATACGGGGATCAACCCCACAACCTCGGTGTTATTAACACCATGCTCCAACCAAGTGAGTTGATCTGAGCCAAAAGAACACATTTTGAGGAAGAAACAGGACCCAAGCTGGTTATCTGTAAGGCAGATGTTGTATATTGGTATTTTTAACTGATCATTATTTATTTGGCCTGGAAGCAAGCCTCCTATTTTCATATGGCTTCTTGGGGTTTTTTTTAACAGTTTTATGCCACTGGGTTGTATCTACTGGTGAAATGCAGTCAGCAGAGCTGTTTGTGTAATTGCACTTTCAGTGAAGCAGTTAAATCCTCTCCTTCAGCACTTGCTTGTTCTTACACCCACATACTCTTATTCGTATGCAGTGTCTTATCTCTTGCTGTCTGGTCTGTGAATTATGTGTCTGCTTTTATGTTTTCTGCCAGTGTTTGCTCATCACTGGTTGGTCATTTTTCACCTCCTGAGGTATGCAGTCATCACAGTTACCAGTTGTACTTCCATAATAGAAAATGAAAAGTATGTCTGTTCACGTCAATATTTAACCCTGTTTGTGCTAAAAGAGGCTGGAGACTAATCACAACATTTTTGTTTCTAATTGAGATAAATCTAAAGCTAAAAATGTAGGTAATGTTTCCTTAGTGTTTTGTTACTAAAGCTACCAGAGTCAGAAGTAGTCTTGGCATCTGTCCATGAAGTACTGGGTCATAATAGATCGCTGTGAGGTTAAGTCAGCTCTTCCTTATTGTGGTACACAGGAGGCTGAGTCGTGGAGAGACAAATTAAATGGAGATGCACACAAGTGTGTGTGGATCAGAGAACACTGCAGGGCAGCAAATGGTTTCCTGAAAGCAGCAAGAGCCATTTAATCAGAGGGACCACATGAGTGGCAGGAACGACTTGCTCCCTTAGCTGGGAGATGTTAGAGCATCTGGCTCCAATGGTGCCATTAAGCCACCATAACCACTCCCTATTCTCTCCCATGCATGCAAAGAATCAGGTACCGGTGGAGTGACTGCCTTCCCGGTATTGCTGCCAAAAACACTTCAAAGGCATGTTCGAACAGAGGGAAAATTATCAACAGATTGCTTTACAGACTGAATTACTGGCACAAAAATACATGTATTTTAATGAAAATTCTGTTCACAGAACAGCGTGTTCAAGACACTGAAATACCTATGGGATTCCCAATAGCATATCTTAAGGGGATTCCTCTATTTATTGTGACTTTTATTAATAAATTAATTGCTGACAAATTTATCACACGTTGTGTGCACAGATCTTCAGTCATCTTTGATCAACCTTTCTTTAAAGCATTTCGTTCTTGCCAATATCAGCAAAGCCTCTAGGGGTGCTAATAATAGCAATACTTATGCAAATTCCCTGGCCCTAAATGAAAGTCGACAGTAAAAAAGACAAGTTAACAATTTACAAGTAAAACACCAGTATTGCTTACAAAAGAAAAAAACTTTAATAAAATAATAAAATAAAATAAAAAAGACTTTAATAGTTACTCATTTATGAAATGCTGAATGATGGGACCAAGTAAGTCAGAAACCTTGCCTCCCGCCCTGTTGGGTTTTTTTTTCAGTAGGCTTTGAGGTATTGACAGAAAACGAGTGCATTCTCCAAATCACCAACTCTTTGGAAGCAGATACTAGGGAAAGATTTATCACATAAGAACAAACTCATGTCTGCTTAGGAAGTGGGTTCCATGGGTTCTGTGCTCATGGCAGAGGCATTGAAACTAGATGGAATTTTAAGGTCCCTTCTAACCCAAATTATTGTATGATTCTACGAAATTACAGTTTGCCAGCCCTCTTCCTGTAGTAAACCCTTGGAGTCTGACACAGGGAGGACTCTGGTTTTGGAAACACAAGGCTGTCTGGCCTGACCCCAGGGTCCAACCAATCCTCAGTGGCAGCAACCACACCAGGACACAGCTTCGGGGAAGAAAAAACCTCCTTGCCTATCCAGGGCACCAGCAGCCTGCTAACACGGGAGGAGCTGAGCTGATCAGAGGCATAATTACATGGTTAAGTACCACACTGGAGTAGCTCACTCCTCCGAGAGCTACAGGTTTTAGTAGGGTACCACTCTGCAGCGAGTGGGACAGTCATGGTAGGGAGAAGGCAGCACAGTTTGGGAGGCAACAGTGCTGCCTTAGCATGAAAATCTCTCCAGGGATGCCTCTCCCAGCTGGCTCCGCTTTGAAGGGTCCTGCAGTGCCTCCACATCAGTTTCCGCTGCTGCTGGAAGACTGTCAAATGCTTTTCTGTGGGCAACTAACAGGGTTTGTTACCTTTAGGAGGTGAGCAAGTGGCGAAAGTTATTCTGTGTGAATAAGGCATAATTTCAGGTAAAGCTTTCTATGCTCTGCTGAGTAAACAGCCTGGCTTACACTGTGCAATTGCTTCCTGTCTCCCTGTGAAATAAGGATTGTGGCAGTCCACTGGGATCCAAAGTCTTTTCCAATGCGTGACAGATAAGGCAAACGTGAAAGAGATTACATTTAATTTCCTAGCTGCTGCCAGAAGCTGTGATCCAAGGTGAAAGACTATGTGTGTGAGCATACACATACATATCCTCCATGCCACAGGGAGCAGTCAGTATCTAGTATTGCCAGTAACTGTTTTTTTCTGTTGCCTTTCAGAACAAAAGCTCCAGGAGAAGACACTGAAGCACCATTTCAGTTGAGGGATGTAATTACATACTTCCATCTCATTTTTTCTTTTGTGTCCCCTAAGTCAGTAGCTTTCTATTGAGTTTTAGAAGTGCTATAACTTATGCCTAAATCAACAGCATACAGTTGTGAACATACACCTCTGAAAAGTAAAAGAAGTCCTTGTTCCTAAGTCACTTCTTGTGGCCAATATGCAAAATATAATCGTGAAAAAGGAATTGTGCAAACTCTGACAAACTAGACTTTTAAATTGTTTATTAGTTTTTATTGTGCAAAGTTAAAAGGTTAAAATTATGGATTTAATAGGCTAGTTTTCAGTAATTAGGCAAAGCTTTTCTTGGATAAGTACAGAGAATGATGAACAAATTATTACTGCCAATGACATGTGTGTACTATTCTCCTTTTCTCTTTTAACCTTTTTCATATACATTAACAACTTCCTTTTTTAAAAAAAAGTACATTGGATATCACAAATACTCTAAAATAATATAGAATTATCTTTTCCCTTTCAACTTGCATCTTTCAACTGCCCTCAAAAATAGTAGAAAAAATTATCTTGCTCAACATTTAATTAAAATATGATGTTAATATTTAAGAACACAAACAGGAAAATACTGATATCAGATGAAAATCCCATGAGCTATTATAACTTTCTCTGATTTAACAGATATAAAAGAGTCTAGCATAAGATTAACTTCATGCTGATAAATCAGCATGTGTCATACACACAGGTATATAAACAGACAAAGTAATTTTATATATCTTTACTAGCTATCTCCTTTTGTTATACGCATCAGTAAAGATTACTTTCTAGCTTTAGATTGTTTTCACTAATCATTAACAAATGTCATCTTACGTAAGACTTTATTCCCTAAATGTGTACTTCAGAGTTTCCTAGGGAATGTTTCTTGCAAAATTTATTTAAAACCATGCTTTTCAATACACTTATTCATTTGAACATCACTGAATTCAAGACTTACACAGAATATTCAGCTTCAGTTTTCATTATCTTTTTTAACTTTTGCCTTTTATTCCTGAATATATTAAAACAATCTCTTGAGGCACTGTTTGTTTATACATTCAAAAATATCTTGTATTTCCTTATCTCCTTTTAGATAAAAGCTTTTTATTCCTTATTCTTTCTATTTTCCATGGAGAACTTTGTACATCATTGAATTGTTCACTTAAAATTTTCAGATTCTATGTTCAACATGTTATGTTCTGTATTATTACCTGCATTCAGTTTTCATATATTATTATGTCATGCAGATAAACCTCAATAATTTTGGAAAGCTTCCAGCTATATTAACACCATTGGCATGTGTTGAAGTCCCATTTGTTATCACAATGATCATTACTAGTTTGTCCTCTTCCTGTGAACATTCATAGACAGAGCCCAAGTTCTTTTGTTCTTATTCACAGAGAAAAGAGAGGGGTTTTCTCTTGTAGATCAAAGAGTGTTTATGAGGAGTTCACAGTTATAGTGTGTGGACAAGATAGTCAACTCCTTTTCATCCTCACTTTCTTCAATTTACCATCTGATTTTATGTAGGTATGTCTATACCTATTCATAAATAATATATTTTGGTATTTGGTTACTACTGTCATATAAAGATAGATTCTTTTACTTCAAACCCTGAATTTCTCTTATTTCACATAACCATACACCTCTGTATTGCAGCACAAATATTTGTTAGTAGGTTTGTTTCCCTGGAAGGACAACTGAGAAAATTATTTTGTAATAATTCACCTATTTTTATACAATAACAGTGTTTTCCCTGTCAAATAATTTGCTTGCGGTAAGTTAACCTTATGGGCTCTGAGCTGTCATTACCTAAATTCTAATTGCTAAAAAGCATTGAACTTACACTACAGGCACCATTATAAAATCTATTTGCAACAGTATGTATTTATTTTCTCTAGGGAACATAGAACTTCAGCTACCTGTGCTCCTTGCAAATTCATATGATCTCAGTATTACATACAGAAACACATTATTCTAGCAATGAGAAACAGTTGTGGCTATGGTATAAAGACTCCAAGCAGTACACCATGAAGAGATTGCTCAAGATTTACACTGCAATTATATTACACCAGCCTTCCACTATATGCCAATAAATTACAGCAGGTATTATAATGGAGGTCAAATCACACTAACTTGAGAAAAAGGAGAGCAATATATATTTTTCCATATATGCTCTTGCCGGGATCTGGATTAAAACTTATGTAGTTAACAGTTCATCAGAGTTGTATTAGCTGTCAGTCCCTGCCACAGTCTCAACCAGAGTCCATTACGACTAAGTGTAATTCAAAGAGTCTTCAAACTATTTAAGGGCTGGTTCTGTGAATTCAGCAGACACCTAACCAGATGATGTTCTGGAGCACTCTGAAAAACCAACATGCTCAGCAAGCCTGTGCAGAACTGGTACAGGCAGTCTTGTTTCTGTTCAGCCCAAACGTTAAGTACCATTCGATCTGGCGTGATCACTGGTGTGCCATGCAAATCATGATGAACTGTACCCATCATACAGATAACCAGTGAATCAATGTTTGCCCAAGACTCTACATCCAGCACCACTGAGGGAATCTAAGACATTTTATACTCAACATGATATATTTTGTGGCAGAGATGACAGACTTTGGTTCCACAATATTTCATTGCATTGGAAACTCTTAACTACAACTCACAGCCTATACTGAGGAGCCTATACACAGGGAAGAACAACTTACAATACCCCTTAACAACTTGAAGCCTTCCCATTTGTCTTACAAAATGACAGAGCTGTCCCATTATACAAAATGGATTTTAGTTCTGCTACATGACTGGTGATAAACAGGATGTTTTTCTTGCAGACTGACCTCTGACAGCTATGATGTACCCTGTACATTGTCTGTGTCTGAAGACTTCAGAGAGCAAAGTGCACAGCAAAGGCTCCAAAGGACTTGTTCAAGGCCCTGCTTGCTGGTTGCCATTGCTTGAGGAAACCATCCAGCCATCAGGAGATTAGCACTTCACAGCACTCTGCAATATTCAGCTGCCACATTCTCAGCCTCTGACTCCTCTTTAATACCTGCCTAATTTGTTTTCTCTGCCTTGTCAATGAGTGGTGGTGCCCAGGCTCCTTCAGTAGCAGTTCCCCAGTTGCTCATGACCAGGAGCAACATAGTGTTAGTCAGCAGATCCATCCTGGTCTCACTTCAGGGGAAGGGACAGTGTGTCTGCTACCCTGACCCCAACCTGGCAGGACGGAGAAATCACAAAATGTGAACTAGAACGAGCTCTCAGTTCCTGAATATATGACACATGAAGTGCTTTACAGACATCAGAATGATTTGTAATAAAACACCTAAAATACTTAGCTGGACTTATTTTTAACTCTATACATCGGTTTCACAGTAGAATGCACTGTTCAGTTAGATTTCAGAGGCATTGTGGAAGACCTAGGTTATCTTCCTTCCTTGTAGTCTGTTCATTACTCACTGTGCTGGGATTTTAGGCATTGCAATCTCATTTTTGTAATGATTCAGCTCTTTTATTGGGTGCTTGCATCTTCTTATGTAGCAACATTCTTCTTTCGGTTTTACATGAGCCTCATTTGAATTCCATTGAATGAGAGCCCTGCGCAGCACAAGTGGAGTCACTGTCTGATTAATACTTCTTATAATAATTACTTTTTGCAACCATGGGGGATTGGCTGGCTTTATAAGGGAAGTTTTAACAAACAAAAAAGAAAATTGGTAGCAATGCAATCTATTTCAATATAAACCAACAAAGATAAGCTGCTGTACCTACAACTCTGGAAGTTTTCTCTCATTGCATAAAGTCAACATGCCTTTTTTTTCATATGTATGTTCTTTTTCTTTTACTATGTACCATGCTGGATTAATCACCTATCACACAGTACCATCATTTGTGTTTACACAGTGAGTTGCTTAGCACTATTGGCTGTACTGTGATTACACCTAAATCCATCAGAGATTTCTAATTTTCATTCTTTAGTTTAGTAAATATTTTTATATATAACTATTTTTGTTATCCAGATATGCACTGGGAACCAGAAAACTTTTTGCAAAAGCAAATGATTAACAGGGAGCCTTGCAATATGGAGCAGACATGGATATTTATGTAGTATAATAAAGAGAATATGAAATTTGGGATTATGTGCACAGTGAGAAAAATAAATATTGAAAAAACAAACAAATAATTTAAACTGAAAGATTATTTTGAAACACTAACAGATAGCTTATTTGATTAAACTAAGTGCAGTAGAGTATTTTATTGTTTCTGAAAATGAGATGTTCTGTGTAAGATTTTTAGCCTTAGAGAAACAGCAGCCCTGCAGCTGCATTTCACTCACTGGGATAACAGATGACTTACACATACTCCTTCACTACCTTTAACTGTTGAGTAGGATAACCCCCTGCCTGGGAGGAAAAAACCCAGCTTCTTTCCCTATGGATCTGTTGTTTCATAAAGGTCAGCACAGCCTCTGCTTTGCCTTTGTCATGTAAAAAAAAAAAAAAAAATTCAGTTAGTATACCGGTATATTCACTAACCCTTGAGCTCCTAGGGCATTTTTTCCCCTTCTTCTTTAAAGAATTAAAAGTAACACATATCCACACCTGTCATAAATAAATAAAAAAATGTTACGATCCAGAACATGTCCCCTGCCTTAAGTCAAAATTTTTCATTCATTAACCAGACCTTAATGCTCCTCGACACTGGCAATTGGGTCCGTCAGACATTGTGCTTTGGCCAACAAGAATGACTGGACACACAAGCAAAGCCACTGTGGGATCCCACTGACGAGTGAGGCAGCTGTCCTTGAACACCAGACTAAGTAGTTCCTGACCTCTGTATGCAGAGGATAGGCTGAGAGAGTTGGGCCTGTTCAGCCTTGAGAAAAAGTGACTGAAAGGGGATCTCATCAGTGTCTTGAAATATCAGAAGGAGGAGTGCCAAGAGGACAGAGCCAGGCTCTTCTCGGTGGTGCCCAGCAATAGGACAGGAGGCACCGAGCAGAAACTGATGCACAGGAAGTTCCACCCTGAATATGAAGAAGAACTTCTTTACTGTGCAAGCGACCACACACTAGAACAGATTGCTCAGAGAGGTTGTGGAGTCTCCCTCACTGGAGATATTCAAGAACCATCTGGACACAATCCTGTGCCATGTGCTCTGGGATGACCCTGCTTGGGGAAGCAGGTTGGATCAGATGACCCACTGTGGTCCCTTTCAACTTGGTCCATTCTGTGATATTGTGATTCTGTAGTCATGTGCTTTTGCCTTTTGAGTGAAGGATAAGCATTGTACTTTCTCTTTTACACACATACACGCCAAATCCAGAAATTCTTTCACCTCATACCTGAAGAATGGTGGGGTTTGGTTTGTAATATTCAATTATGCAATAAACAACAGTTTTCAGTGCAAAAATGAGACCATTCTTGCTTAATATCATTGACTCAAAAACAGTGGTATTTTTATACTTCATTCATTTAAAAGTTTTCCATAACTTCTCGTTTTCTTTGTGTACCTACAAGTTTTCCTGCTTGCAGACATCTGCCTTACATTTTGGACACCTTTGACCTAGGAATCTCCCTGGGAAAATGTTTTCACAGGCCCCCTCAGTGTACACCCTTGCTCAGTTAGCTTCGCGTTTCCAGCATGGGATTCAGTTTAAGCTTCAAGTGTTCAACCAGCAGTTCCAGCCGACCTCCTTAAGGGACATTTACTTGCCTAAGAACAATTTTTAGAGGTAGTATTTTTCAGTATCACTGTCTCCTATCTCAGATCAGTTAATTTCAAAACTCTAGGTTGTCTGAAATCCATTACAATCCACTGTTTGATTTTTTTCAGTCTGGTGTGTTTGTTTGTTGGGAGATTTTTTTTGGTGGTGGTGTTGTGCCTTTTTTTTTTTTCCCCTTGTAGCACATGTATTCAGAGAAGAAGGAAAGAAGGAATCCAATTAGATAGAGGCTTTGTTAGTTTGAGTCAGTAAGAAGTACAGCTTCGCACATCCAGGTCAATGTGCGATCCAAAAACCATTCTTACTTTCTATTGCACAGCCAGAGGCTGCATATTTTAGCTCCAGTTTCACCTCCCCAGTTTGCCTCCTGCATTTATTGCCTCAGCTATCTATGCAGGCCAATATACTCCACTTGCCGACTGCATTCTTTGCTGATATCCCAACAGGGCTAACAGCAATGAGACATTTGTGTCTTTGCACAGCCATAGCAGAATTTCTTCTCACCGCCAATGATTTCTCGGCACAGTACGCATCTAGTCTAAAGGAAGGAGGAGGAGGAGGAAGAGGGAGTAGGGGTGGATCAAAGCATCTCCCTCGCTGCCGTGCGGCTTGGGGAGCCTCGGCTGCCCTGATGGAGGATGGGCATAGCCCGTGCTGAAGCACCTCGATGGGTACCGGCGTTTGAGGAAAACCCTGGCTTGGCCAGAAGACAATGCCAATGCCTCAGGTCGGGTTTAGGCTGTATTATTTGACAGGGTGTACTGCTGGCATTTTAAAGACAGTTCTGGCTCCCTCTAGTGGAGGATGAGCCACAGGCAACGTTTTCCCCATGCGCAGGACATACTGGCGACACATTTATGTATTCCTGGCCCTAAGTTTTATACACTAATCAGATAAACTGTTTCATCCAAAAATAAAAAGGACCTCACCCTCTGATTTCTAAAAAACTAGTTCCTTTATCTGCATTAGCTTCCTACACCAAACCACCCCACTCCCCAGCACAAGGCTACATTTCTTCATCAGGCTTCAGCAAAGCTTCACAAGGCTCCTTTCCCTCCTCAGTGCTTCCACAAATCTGTCTATCTGATATCCATGTTGCCACCAACTCCTAGCTCCTGCATGCAACAAACCTGAAGACGGAAGATGCTCTTCTTGCCAAAGCTCTTCTTCAGCACTCAGTACCACACAACTGATGACTACATCTAAGATAAACAGAAACAATACTGAAGACAATATCTATATTTAATTTTTGTGGTTGTTTTTGGAGACGCTTCAAATTTTTTTACAGCATCTCTTTCATAAGAGTGAAATAAAAAGTGGTGCTGCAAATCTGGTAAGGTAATACCATATACATAATAGCTTATGTCACATACAGAAGTAATACACATTTTCATTTTCTTTCTTTGTATTTCAATGCAGCTCTCCATGGACCCATAAAATATGAAGACAACATCATCTTACTAAAAGCTCATGTTTATTTGATGGTCTTGCATCATCTGAAGTCCTTTGTTGCCTTCATTAAACAGAAGAAAATGCAAAGCAAAACAGGAACCAGGTGAGAAAAAGGCATCATCCAGATTTAAATCCTTACAAGAGGCTCCCATATTGTGTTTGACTGGTAAGAAAATACCTTGCTGTTTAACCTTTACATGAAGTTTTCTGTGTGAGGTTTATATGAGGTATTAATGGATATGGCATATCAAAGTAAGCAAAATTTTTTTAAGGTTAGAATTCTACCACATGCCACATTCATGACTCCACTTAAAGTACAAACCACATGGGAAAACTCAACTTTTTATACAAAACCAGCCTTATAGATACAAAAGGAAAGTGATGGCTTTGCTGGCAAAACTGGAGTATTCTCTAGCACTTAAAATGCCACTTGCCAGTCTTAATTATTAGTTAATTAATTACTTAATTAGTCACTAATAAACTAAAGCAAGTAATTTTTATGTGATGTGTTTTATTTTTGTCTACATAGTGGTAAGAGATACTGCAACTGATAAGTAAAAAAACTAAAAAACCACAGGAGTGTCAAAAGAGAGATGCCATGATGTTACACAGAAGCATCCCTTAGAAGAGGGTTACTTGCATTTTTCCCAGACTCCAGTGGCCTCCACTGAAGCAGTGAAAGGGTTCCAGCACAGTGAAATGTTGAATTTCACTTCATGACTCAGAGAGAACAAACAAATACAGCAGCTGCTTCCTAGGAAGGTGCAGCCAAAGTAAATAATATGGGGACTCCTGGAGAAAAAGTGAACACCTCCTACATCTCCCACATGTACTCTAGGCTTGAAAATATCTATATATAAACCCATTCCAATCTGCAGCAGGCGATTTGTTTATCACAGGGTCAACTGTTTGGTTAGCCTAATGCTTATTACTGTGTGAACATAACACTGAGTACAGTGTCCCTTGAGAGAATGTAATAATTTTGATTTGAAACTTCTGTACCAGTGAAAACTGACAGAAACAATTAACATCTTTTCAAAATTCATTCTCCTCATAAATTGAGGCTGCTGTGGTGGTGATATATTTTCTCTTACATTTGTTATGTGTTTTATTTTCACTTTTAATTTTCAGAAAAACAAATGCTTCTTGTAAAGACTCTAATTTGCAGTAGCATGAATCTGTGGAAGGACAAATGAAAATTAGGCAAGAGCAACTTTCAATATGGTTCTTGTGACTGGTCTTTGCAATGTCTTCTTTCTGTATTTTGAAGCAACTCACAGTCTGCAAATTCACACCCACTATGAATTTACCCTCCTACTCAGATGAATAGGAATAATTAGGTGGCAAACATTGATTCTGCTACTATGGTGGTCCTCAGAGAGCCAAAGTTCTCAGCAAAGATGACTTGCACAGGATCATATTTTTTCTGGCAAAAATATTTTTGAAAATGTGATATGAGAGGACAAAAATACCCTAACCAAACCACAAAACAAAACAAAATGAAAACCCAAGTATGCCTCCTTGTTCCACACTTGAACATAAACAAATTACATGATGAAAATTGTTCTTTGCATAACAAGAAATTTGTGAGAGGCCTACAGGAAAAATTATGCATACATCTTGCTAAAAACTCCATTACTCTGATAAGATCACAGCTTTAGGCTTCTTCGTTATTATAGGCCAAGAAAATACTTCATTGTATGCAAGTAATCAAATTATATCTTAATTGTTTTTCAATAGACAACCATTGATTTTAAGATTAGTGATCAGTTCTTGGAGACAAAGCATAAACTAAACCTAATCAGGAGTTACCACTTAGTTCATTAAATAATCATTAAAATCAAAGAAACAAAGAATCTCTTCCCTCACCAGAAAACTAATCTTTTTACCTTCCACCTTCAAAGAATCACAGCGGGTACTTTAGTGTGGCTTTGGTAAATCAGTTCTTCCTTTTAGTTATGTAGGGAATATAAAGATGCTCATATTAAAAAACAAACAAACAAACAAAAAAACCCCATGAGTATGAGAGGCAGACTTTAGCATATTGTAAGTCTTTTCTACAGCCCAGGACTGGAAGGTACTATTGTGCCATTTTATTGTGTCTCCTACAACCTCCCAGCAACAGAGTTTTCCTATTGTTCCTACACCTTTTGTTTTGTTTTGCTTTTTTTTTTCTTTAAATCTCTGCCACAACATAAGCTAAAGGCTAAAATAAAAAGATATGTTTTTTGCTGTTTGTTGACTGCCATCATCCACGGTCTAGCCTGAAGTTATTTGCATATTACATGCATCAAACACCCATTAGTTTATATGGCTCTTTCCCATTGTGCTCAGGCTCCAGATGTATCTGTGAGTAACAATCTCTTTCTCTCTGTTTAGTGGACAAAAATCAGCCAGTTAAATTCCTTTTGCATCAGAGGATCTATGCCCTCTTAATGTCAAGTGTCTGTATCAGTTCTTGTCAACTTTCATTTTTCTTGTAAATGCTCCAGTTTTCTCCTTCCAGATCTGTATTTCAACGGAGCCTTACCACTAATATTTCCTCTCTTCCCGGGAAATGTCTTTCCTGGTGATCTGCCAATTCTCTACGCTCAGAAGTGAGAAAGTGATCTGGCATGACTATTACTTAATATAAGTCATACAAACTGGCAAGGCAATTAAACCAAATAGTCTTTCTACAGAATATGTACCAGTGAAAGAAGCATAGGAATCTGAATAGAAGCCCCTAAACATGTTAAATACTAAGTGTGATTACCTGGGCCAGCTAGCATAGCTGAGAATGGATTGGATTATTCATGAAGGCTGGAAGAGTGGCAGAGTAAGCCTGGTGGAGAAGAGACATGCTGTTACCTTGTGCCAGGAGAACACACCCTTGGCACAGGAATACTGGAACCTTTTATGCTGGAAGTGACTTGGTAAAGGTGAGGAGACACAGTGTCTTGTCAGGAGAGTTACTAATACAGTTGCTCAAAAATCTATCTCTGAGTGTTGGTAAAGAAAAGCAAATTCCATTAATGACTACAGGGAACAGGCGGTTTGGTAGAGAAGGTGAAGAAAGCAGTGAGAGAAGGAGACTTGTAATGGTCAGCAGTGCTGCTGGGCGTATCAACTCTGCATGCATAGGCAGGTCAAGTAGTACACTCATTACAGGCTAGTTCAGCATTTCTGGAGGAGAAAAAAAGAAGAAGAAGAGCAGCGGACACCAAAACAGAAGACACCAGTTTCAAGAGACTGATTATAATTCACTGGCAGAAAAGCAGTACACCTCAGAAAAAAATTAAAGAAATCAAATCATCATTAAAAAAATAAAAGGAATGAGGAGATTTATAAAGAGATCAGTTGTGGTTTCTCAGTAATCTGAAATCAAGAACAAAGTATACAACAGGAAATGAAGGAGGGGCAACATCTTTTTGAAGCATGAAGGCAGAATGAGGCTGTCCAAAGCACAAAGGCAGATACAACACTCAAAGGTCATAATGGAAGAAAACATGTTATCCACGTATATTGTAATGGGAAAAGCACAAAAAGAAATGGCACAGAAAAAAGGCAATGTTTATTTATTGTCTGCTGTAGAGTCTCACTCACTAGTTTGTGTTTTGCTTTGGTATTGGCTCACCCCTACCAGCTGCAGATCTTTCACATCTTCCTATTGAAAAGTTTATTGCTCTCCTCCTGCCTCCAGAACACCCTTAGCTCAGCGAGGTTATTTGCAGTATTTATCCTTTTCTCCCGAACGCATTATACCTCTTACTGTTCCATGGCATCTGAAACTTTAAAAGCACAATCTCCATCACCTAGGCATTACCATGGAACACAAATCAGACCCTTGTAAAACATGTATTCGGCTTCGTTGATAGTGTTCTCAGTGACAAGCTTGTTTTAAATCTGAATTCTAAGTCATGCACCCAGCTAGTTTTATATTGCCTTGGCCATATTTCTCTTACTGTACAAGCCTGTCATAAATAACAGTATCAAAAGCCCTAATAATGTCAAAACAGATTAAATTTACTGCTTCCTCTCTGTTCAAAGGGTACGTTATCCTTATAAAGAAAGAAATAATACTGGCTCAACACAACTTGTTGATCATAATTCATCTAATTTTGGTCTTACAAGTATTAAATGTATTTGGAATTTTTATTCCAGAATTTTTCTGGGAATTGTAATTAGTTGACTGGTTTACAATCGTGAATCCACCCCTACTTTTCCTTTTTCCCTTTCTCCTCTTCCCTACTTAAAATAAGTACCACATCTATTTTCTCAGTACTTTGCCTTTCAAGACAATAGACAGTGCAAGCAACTCTCATTTTCAAACAATTTCCAACAACTTTAATTTGAGGGAGCATAAAATGTTGGCTGATGCAGCATGTTGCCTCTTAATTGCTGCTATAAATTCTATTATCTGAGAAGGACAATAGCTCTTAATAGGATAAATTACAGACATGCCTCCCTACAAAGATAATTCCTAATAGCTCAGAATCAGAGGCAAACAAACTTGCTTTCAGCCCCCTGTTGAAATTAAGGCCATTGGAATAAAGTCCAAAAGTTTACACTTCACATACAGCAAAAATTGAGCAAGAATCTGTTCAAGTAATCAGTAAAAATTCTGTTAATCTCTTATGTAACAGTGTATCAGAGAACCTAATAAAATAAATAAATAAATAAGCCTGGCAGCAGAAATTGAAAAATATTAATATATTACAAAATTGTATTTACACTAGTGAAGGTCATAAAAAACACAAAGATACTGTAGGATTTATTTCATAGCATTTTTTCTCTCTTCATTTCTGAATCAAAGTACTAAAATAGACAAATGCTTCTACTCACTACATTCCCAAAAGTAGAACACAGTGTAGCCTGAGAAAGGAGTCTTGGCTGAAATCAAAGACAAGAAAATAATCCATATCTCATAACAGATGTCTAGTCTTTGACATCTTATATTCTTCCTTCATGTTTGCCGATTCATTTCTTGACTCTCTCTTTCCTGGAAGTCTCAGATACTCAGTGTCACACCCTTCACTTGTACATCTTTTGAACAATAACATAATTTTTACCTAGTGCTGACAGCTTGTCATCTTTTTCCCAAGAATTCATACTGAGAGACGCTGATTTTGAGGTGTATCCAAGACTGAAAGAATCTGCTTTTGATTTTCACTTAATAAGCTAAAATCTCTAAAAAACTATGGTACATGGGGTTGCACTGAAGTACTGAAATCCATTTTCGTTTACAACTCTTCTCAGTGTAATTCTCTATTTTTTAACCCTTCAGTTAAAAAGAAGGTAGTCAGAGAAATCCTTTCCTATTTGAGAAGAACATGGAGGATTAGAACTCAGGGTCAGAAGGACATGAACTCACCTCCCCCCAGCACAAGCATCCCTATCTGGAACCCTGTTTTGCAAAACTGGTGCAATACACAGAACTCAAACAGCAGCACACTATTTCTAGTTATTTCTAATGGCAGTGTTTGATTTCCTCTCTAGAGAAAGTCTTCTGGAATAATTTTGCTGTTCCCAGATCCTTGTTTTTTCAGAAATGAAGGGTTGGCCTACAGAAACTCTGGGGTTATACTGTCACCAATTTTCAATCCTGAAAAATTGTTTAAAAAGATCATATAATTTTCACATGGCTATACCCAAAATTATGACAATAAAGGCAAATATTCAGCATTGTTGAGTTTTATTCATATAATATAATCATCTCTAATTAGGCTAGGTAAAATTTATTTAAAATATATCTCATCTATTAGATCACCACCATGCCATTGTCACACTGCTGAAGAAGATGAAGTCTAACAAGCACACACACACACACACACAAAACAAACAAACATACAAAACCAATCCTGAGAGTAGGGTGGATATGCAAAAAAGCAAATAAAATCACAGAAAATTAATGGTTTGTTCAAGTTTGTTTAGTTGCTTTTTTTAATTGGGAGGGAAGACTTGGGTGGCTGTAATTTTATTGCAGGGGGCATTACCTTTATTTAATATTAGAATGGAAGTTAAGTGCTTTTATGACTGGGCTATATCACAACAGATATACAAAACTCACTACTTCCATTTGCAGTGACACAAGATTCCTATCTTTCCTTGCAAAACTGCATGAGATACCATCCTGTAAGCACTTAGTGTCTGGAGCAGTGCCTGCTCAACATGATCAGACAGCTGTCTTAAGGCCACCAACAAGTGTTCTGCAGACCAGAAATTCCAAACCCCTTGAATGAACAAATATTTAGAGCATCCATGTCTGCAAAAATGTTTTCTTGCTACATTTTTCAAACCCACAGAATAATGCTCAGAGAGACAAAGGCAGCAAAAGGTCTCTAGAACACAGCATTCCAACATCTCTGCTTCTTTCAAGTTCTGCAAAACTCATATATACATTCTCATACAAACCCACACATGGGCATAAACGTAATCTATCATAATTCGTCAGAGCAACACAAAGCTAAGGGCAGAACTATAAGAACGCTGTAGTGTCATGCACTTTTGACCCTTGCTGCTTAGAAAAGGGTAAGAAATTTCCAGTTCTGCTCCATCAGGAAAAACTATCACAAAGAAGGAGAGAGCTCTGTTAGGACACTTTAGACATACCCCTAAGCTCTGCTCTTGTACAGTAATGGTAGTACAGCACCATGTACAGAAAAAAATCCCCAGGGACCAAACCACACTTAATTTTCTCGAGCTTTGCCTGTGAGGTTTTCTGCAAACTTCCAGGTTTCATAATTCCCTCCCTCATGTTGATTATCTGATTCACAACAAAGTGCAAGTTTATATTAAAGTCTCTCCTGTCAAGGCATTGAGTTTCTTCACTCAACTGCCAATTTTCACAAAACTTGGAGGAACAGTGTATCTTCATGACAGACAACTTGCTGTTCATATTAAACCAATGAAATCAGCATTCTGGGATAAGAAGGTACAAATCCACTGAAAGCACTGCTTAAAGATAGCATTAGGCTAAGAACAGGAGGGAGCAGTGACATTGTAGTACGTAGAGAAGGACTCCTTATGCAATATATTTGCTTATAAGCCAAGTACTAACTGGCTTTAAATAAGCTCGTTTCAGTAAAGTACTGACAACAATTAAAGATTTACAAAATTGGTTTAAGTTGATTGTGGTTTTAAGGTTTGGGAGTCTTGGTTTTAACAATCTAATTTATTCCATTAAGACCTAGAGATTTTTTTTTTCTCCTGACCACAAAAACTAAAACTCATTTTTATCACAGAAAGGGTTGATCCAGGGTTGTCCAATTCCTATAGAATCCTTTTACTAAAGAGGAAGAATTTCTAAGGGACAAAAGCAAATATTACAGGTGTTCTGTATTCTATGACTACACACAAAAAGTTATTAGTACTGTGACAGGGTTTTTTTGCATATTGGTAATTGGTTAAAAACCCACTGTACGATAACTTAAGAATACATTGCACATATAAAACCCATAACAGGATTCTACCAAATAAGAAAGTAAACCCTGTGCTGTATAAAAGGCACTGAAGGAAGCTTTTGCAATAGACAGTGGGTATTGGTTGTGGTCTAACTGTGAAAGAAGCTTAACAGATCTATGTCCAACAACTATTCTGTTGTAGTGTGACTTAGTGCTACAAAGAAGTGAATTATTTAATAAATAAATCACTGAAGTTTATAAAAAAAAGACTTCACATCCTTCACTCTCAAACCTTCACACCCTCATATCATTAAGACACCACTTCTCAGAGTAGTAGCCTGAATAGATTTGTAGTCCAGAACTTTAACTAGGAAGACAATAGGTATTCCAGAAACTGATCCACTTTTACACAAGCTGTTTTATTTATTTTTTTCTAATTGCATTCTTTCCAAGAATGCAGAGTATGGATCCAGAAGGCGACACCTGTAAAGTATGGCACATTAGGAAATTTTGGTCCATTTGGAAGGAATTAGTAGCAGTCAAACTACCATAAAAAGTCATCTAATCCATTTGTGAAGCACATACAATTTCAGATAGCTACATACAACAGGAGGTCAGAATGTTATTATACATTATACTCAAATATTATTCTCAAACAGAATTACACAGCATATCTCACCTCATTAAACTGACATCCATTAAGGACATGGCCTAAAACAGCAACGAGCTACAGGGAAAGTTTCATACCCATGGTACTGTAAAAATTCAATGTGTAAAGCATCAGCCATTTAAATTTCAAAATTGGCAAGACTACAGCTCCTGTTATCAGAGCACAGTATTTGATGTAATCCCTCTAACATGTTTTGTAGCTAACAAAAAGGTAAACATGTCTATGCAGAATTTAACTTTGCAGACTAGCTAGACTGCCAAGTTTCAGTTGGTATGTGTTGGCTAAAATCTATCACACTAAACAAGCATTGCATAACATGTTTCTCTCAACCTCTGAGCTTTGCTCCAGTCACCTAAATTAGGAGGGAGAAGACTCAGAATGACTGTTGGGCATTTGTGGCTTTGAGGATGAGACAGAATATGTATTCTCTTTCTCTGCAAGTTGCTGAATTTAGGTAACTTTCCTCGTTAAAGACCTACTCAGAATTCCCAAATGTGATCTCAGGTAATATCAAAACTCTACTCATCTCTACCATACAAGGGAGACAGTCAAAAGCCAAAAGGACTTTTGTCCAATAAATCCTTTTTATTCTCAAACAGTTTTGGTTCTGCAAAAACATCTTAAGTAACAAGAGACTTTGAGATACACAATTATTTACTTCAATTAAAAAATATCAGGTGATTTATGGCCATCAATATTACTAACTACCTAAGTGGCAGAGTTCAGAATTTTTTTGGCCTACTGACCTGTTTGACTCAAAGCTCCATCAGAGATAATAAACATGTAAAAGAAACAATTCTTCTGGTTTCTAACCAGTCTTCATATCCCATACTTCTACTTTTTTGGAAACATAAACCATTACTTCTACCTAATGGGTAATTTTCTTCAGGACAAGAGGCAAATGATCTATTAGATAAAAAAAAAAAAATTATATCTGTATGCTTCTTTTTTCATGTCAGAGAAACAAACAGGAGTACACTTAGCAGTGGTAGTTCTGGGTGTGTAGCCACCATGCTAATTGTTAATGACAGCACTGAGTGACAGTGGCACTTGGATGAAGCAGTTACCTCCACAATAATCATTGTGGTGCATGCCACAATTCACTGAGCAATACACTTAGCAGTTCATCACCCTACAAATCAAATAAACTATCTTTCAGCCTTGGCACTTCTACTGATCTTACTTATTTAGAAGTATGTATCCCTGAAATCAATCTGTATTCATGTCCCTACAAGGGCAAAAAAATTGATTATCTCGTGGATGACACAGATAGGAGAAAGCAAATAAAATCTTCACTGGTTATTGAAAAGGAGGCTTGGAAATCAGATTACTTTTTTGATAAAGGGCAAACCAAATAATTAATTACATGAGAAACAGCATGAAAATCTTTCCTTCATATGCAATACCTTTTATTTTGGCTCTACCAATGTGGAGCAATGAAGCACTTTCCATGAGTCTTTGCCACTTATTGCCCTGCTGCTCCAGAACAGACATCCCCAAACAGCACCCTCAAACAGCAAGGAAAGGGTACCTTTATCATTTGCTCACACAGGCAGACAGCCAAGACTGACAGATACCTACAAAAACCAGCACAAATATTTGCTACAGCTGACAGAGTATATCAAGTTTTAACTGGAATATTAAAAATATTTTGTGCGAGGTATGCCAATTTTCTCCTTCTTGTAGGCAGCTAGAGTGAACAAGTTGCATCTTAGCAACTTCTTTTCTTCAGTGCTTCTCCTCCTTTCAGAAGTCAACCAGCCTGTTTTTGCTTACTTTTTCTAAAATAATCTATCAATAGTATTTTCAGGCTAAGAACAGGCATACCTTTATTCAGTTTAAAAGTAAAAGGACTCAAGAAGAAACCAACAGACAAAAATCTGCTGGATAAATAATTTTATGTATAACTAAAGTTAAGCATTAGAGTCATCCTGGGAGCTTTTTCCATCTTAAAACCCTCTTCTGGTCCACTTCCTCCCCTCCAAGTAGTCTTGGAAGGGAAACAAAGTCCTTCAACCTTTTTTTGGTGAAGATATTCTTAGTAAAGGACGACTTTTGAGATATCCTGATAATAACAGATGCTAAAGACATCTTACTTAGAGAAGCATACTTTATTCATCTTTCCCACACTTGTGTAAATTTGTTTAATCTCCTAACTCTTCAGCACTTTCTACAGAGATAATGAAAAATTAAAATTACATGTGAATCCCAATCCTCACTTCCAGGAGTACTTCCAAATTGTAAACAATGAATAATTTAGTTTTAAAAAGCATGAGCAGTGTGGGGAGCATCAGCAGGCAGATTTCCCCTAGTAAGCAAGGCTTGTATGTCTCCTTGCTTTACAAGTTGCTTTACTTACAAATGGGGCCAAAGTATTCCAGATTCCTGATTGCACCTAAGCTTTTCCACACTGTCTAGCTTACAGCCTTGGTTCCAGAAATCGCTGTGTGGCCCATAAAACAGCACAGCACCAACTGCACCTTCATACATATTGCCAAGCCCATTCCAGCCTGCTGTGTTTCAGCATATCTCTCACCTGACTTACCATTTTATTCAGCTGCTGATTCTGTTGGATTGACATGCAGCACGTCAGGCATTTCACATGTAGCGCAACCACAGCCTGTCTCACATCCAGAGCAACATGCAGAGTGAGTGAAAGATGAGTGGTTTCCAGACTACTCACTTTTCCCTCTTCTCCTCCTCTTCTTTATTTGGTGCCCCTGTTCAAATATGTCCAGTCAAATGTGGTATTGTAATTTAACAAGGAAAAACCTGCATGGGAGCTAGCTGTGGCTGACACCTGTGATGCCAATTACCACTACACACATATGCGTGATTTTGCCATTTCATTCTTAAATAAACGTCTTTCTTTCTTTGCTCTGAGTGCAGTGATGCCAACACACTGTAAGAGGTCAAGGTGCTGAGCAATGCCTCAGTCCCTGGCAGACACCTATGGCTCAGCTGAGCAGAGGGGAAAAATAGGCTAGTCCACGTGTTTATCCAGAGAGGATGTCCAACATTTTCATAATTGGTATTGCACAGCAAAAATAATGTCCACTGTACCTTCTTGCTATTTCTTTTAAACACTATGATAAAAGTAATACCAATCTGCCCTAATTATGATCTTCAATTCCTGCCTGTGGTGGGGCAAGATAACCACAAAGTATTCACACAAAGTGTTTCTGGAAGGAAAAGCAAAATGCTATAGCCTTCTACTCCTTTGTGTCCATGGATTGTGCAGAAAATCCGGGAAGGGAAGGTTGTCACCCCCCAACTCCCTGCAAACATAGTACATGTTGTCATTGTTATGGAGACAGTTCCTTCGCAGTACTCTCAGGCTGGCACACCAGAGTGTGCAACCCTGGCGCACATCCTGGGCACAGGACTAAAATGGGAAGGAAAAAATCCCTGAGTATTTAATAAGGTTTTTACCAGTTGGTCTGGCCCTGGCCTGCCATTGGATAATGCCCTTGATTCTTCCTAAAGCACTCATCCAACCTGCACACCAGGGCTCAGCAGTGGTTACACCAGCTTTGGCAATCCTGAGTTCTTTTTGCTTTTCTGCACATGTCAGCTTTTTGAAAAGCCTCTAGAAAAGGGTGAAGAATATATTTAATTGGCAACAGAAGGACCTGGGAGACACATATCCCACTGAATCCAGACATCCAAGGAATGGAAGCAAGAATCCCACTTAATTTTCTATAGATGTGCCTTGTGGAAATGCCTTGATCTCTTTCTGAAGCTTGTGTTGGAAACATATCCCCATGCAGGGAGCAGAAGGATGTCCTCCTGTTCCCCATCCTTAATGGGGCTGCCCTATCTTGTTCTAACTGCTGCAATTTCTAGATTGCCTGGGTACATCTCCATTTCAGATTTAGACAAGCTTGAAAGGTCACTGTACATCTAATTTTTCTGGGCTGAGTTTCATGGTCACTGCTTGCTGTGAGACCAACAGAGTTCATGCAGTGGTTTGGAAGTGGTTTGCAGAGGGGTTGGAAGTAAATGATCTTTAATAGCCCTTCCAACCCCTCTGCCATGGGCAGGGACACTTTTCACTAGGCCAGGTTGCTCAATGCCCCATCCAACCCAGCACTGATATCTCCACAACACACTGAGACCCTGAGTGAAACTTCTGGGTCCATTGTCTGTTTACCCTCTTCCAGTGCTAACAAGGCAAGGTGTCTTTGTTTATACAATAGTAAAGATTTTTAAAATTCTTTTACAAGAGTTAGAACATTCAGTACTTTTTTTGCATCTGTCTCCTGAAGACTCAAATAGAAACTCTTTACCTAAAAGAGCACACATACCAAGGAAGATCCCATGTCTTCTGCTTGCCAAACCATAACAGTGAGCTTGGATTCCCAGTGAGGAGGAGAGGGTTACATGCCAGGAAAATGTAGGGAACAGGAATCTCAGCATGTGCCACAGGATCTGCAACCAGCAGAAGCTGTCCATACATCTCCTTAATGCCTCAGTCCAAACCCATGGAAGCAAATGTTTGAGGTATTGACCTGCTAGTATATTCACTAATAAGAACTGGGGAAGACTTTTTGTCCAGGTTCACAAGCTGTGTTATGAGCACTACTGGGTAATATTTGCATTCAAATGAGACCCTTATAAGCAGAGAAGGGCACAAGGAATATTGAATCGGGGCAGGATAAGCACAGGGAAGAATGTCACATGTATTTGAGACTGCTATTTTTTCCAGGAGCACCCCAAGTACAGGTGCACTTGCTGTACCAGAAGTGCCTTAAGGGATCATAAGACATATGTGAGAACACTGCGGCACAGGGATCCCTTTCTAGCATGTTCCTCAGAAGCAACTAAAGATAGTGTATATGATGCCAAGAGGTCTGCAAGGCTCTGTCTCTGTGGAAGAAGATGCAGCAGTTCTAAAACTTTACAAAGCTCTCCTGATTTAGGGGCCCAGGTTGCCAGTAATGGACTAGCACTCATAAAAAGACCCTTGTCCCCCGGCTGAAACCCCTGTTCACCTCCCTAAATGTCCCAACCACACAGTCTTACCTAGACACATCTTCAGCTGCCTTGCTCACAGCCTTGCCCTAATCAACCATACACAGACAAAAGGCAGTAAATTGTATCATCTGGGTCAGAAAAGATAACAGGCAGAACTGGGTGTGACACACACAGAGTTTCTCAGCGCCCATATAAAAATACATCAAACAAAACAGGTGGCAAAATGGAACTTTGCCTGTGAAATGACTTGTGAATTATTGGCAAATTAGTTTTTCTTGCAAAACTGTATGACCCCAAATTCCAACAAATAAGACAGGGATAAGAAATAAGAGATATATGGTACATTTCTACAATACTTCTATAGGGGAAGGGGTTAAAAACTGCTGAGTCAGGAAACCTTTCCTATTGATAGACCAACCTTCTTTGGCTGCATCTCCTATTACTGTTATTTCTTCAAAATTACATGCCTTTTTATTACCTTGAAAGAGATTCAAATCTGCACTGCAAAGTGAGACATTCTAGAATATGTTTCTGAAATCACAACGGCTTATTAAAAACTTATTACTTAGAAAATAGTAAATGTGGACTCGAGGCAAAGGGTCTCGACAGTCATTATTAACTTTCATTCTTCTCCATCATTTTGAAAATTGACACTGTTGAATATTTTGAGAATAATTTCTGAATGAAATTTAAAAAAATTAAAAAAAGCTACTACTGACCAGTTGCTTATTTCTTCCCTTCAGTTTTATAGCTTTACATAGTTATTTGCTCCATTTAGGTTAGAACAATTTCAGGTCATTCTTTCAGAGCTGGTGTTGTTACCTCTGCTGAAGGAGAGAACACAAATCAAAGGTACTAAAAGGCTCAAACACTCCAGAACAAGCACATACATATCCATTCACTGTTTCAAAGCCAGTGCTTTAAAATGGATACAATAAAACAAAAACCACAGTATCTGCACACTGTTGTTACAAAATACTTTGGCTAGGTCTTCATGTAATATTTGTATGCGTATTTGTTAAAGAAAGAAATTCAAGTCTCAGCATGAACCAACTGTTTTGATTTGCCGAGTGATGCTTATTGAGCAAACTGCATGAACACATATTTTAATTGTAATTTTTCTCCTTAACCATCCCCTCCCACTCTAACCATGCACAGATCTCACACTCACTGCAAACAAGGGAGAAAGACACACTTGTAATGGTGTACACTACTATTACAATGTAATTTGAAACCTTCAAAGAGAGATATGTGTGTGGAATTATTTTAGGGTAACTCGAGGCAGCAGCAAAATAAATGTCAGAGACAACTAAAATCTTCCAAGGGGAAAGGTTCTATCTTCATTCATTCTATTTCCATTCATTCATTTTGCTTAGAAATGAGCATGTAAATGAGGCATGCTTAAATCGGGTTAAAGAGGCATGTGCTTGCAAGATTGGACCCACAAAGTCCACACTTACAATAAAAGTTCTCTGGTTTAAGCCATTTCTTTCTATTGATTGCTTTTTATAAAATCACTTGCAAGAACAAACTTACACTTCAAGAGAGTTTACTACCACACAATAAATGCAGCTGCTTGATAGTAAAGAGTACATTTCATAAAGTTTTTTAAGTGCATGGATTTAAACATATTGCTGGACTAAACTAATCAAGTTGGTCAAGTATAGCCATATCAAGGCTGGGAAGGCGTGGTTAGNTAAAACTGCCCTTAATATCTTGGGGTTATTTCTGTCCTTTTTAGGGATGCAAGAGTATAAAACACCTTAGATTTTCAAGAAAGTTACCCAAATTAAAAATCCTTAAAAAAACCCCCAAAAAACAAACACCTCTTTCAGATGGAGAAAAAAAGTCTTTTAATTAATTCAGTAAAAGACAAACTTTTAATGGAATTGATGCAACAGGGCACACACATTTACTAATCCAAACCAAGGATAAAATAGCCTTAAGCACCTTGCAATATATTTGCAAGATTCAAGACATAAAACATTCCTCAGGCAGACACTAGTTCTAAAAAATTGCAGAGATTTAATTTTACTCCTCAGGACAGTGGCTTCAATGAATTTGCTATAACTCTGGTGACTCTCTGACTGCCTTTAAAACCAGGAGGAAGATTTCCAGTTCTCTAAAACAAAACAAAAACCAAACAAACAACAAAACAAACCAAACCAAACAAAACAAAAAAAGAAATGGAAGAAATAGAGTAATATTTCAGGGACAGTTAATCTGAAACCAACTCACTAAACACATTTTCTCAAGACAAATAATGGACATTGAAAGGGAAGAGATGAGAGAAGAAAATGAAAAAGTTTGATATGTGCTTTTTTTGTACTGTATATGTAACTGTGACCACTAAAACACACATACGTTCACTCAAATAATAAAGTATAATTGATTATAATTTTGGGAAAGAAAGTCTTAAAAACACAACATCACAACCAAAGGAAACTCCGAGACCCTGAAATGCAATAAAATTTTCATAATGTCAGTATGGGTTAATATCTGCAAGAACCACTGCTGTTACCAAACCCCCTTGTTCCTAAAATGGCACTTTTTAACGTAGGAAAAGCAAAAGAATATGCACTGAAGCAAACCCATCTCCGAGCCCTTGTTTCTTTTGTGGCTCACTAAAGCAGGACAAGGATTTTCATAATTTGTCCTGGCTGAAATATTAATTTTCCCCACATTCAATCTCATCTGAGGCACCAAAACAGACAACAACCAGCTCAAAAGCCTGCACTCGGTGAAGAGGACTGTGCCGCTGGAGCCTCTCACTGCCACTGAGCTGATGCAAGCAGATGATGTGACTCAGGGGCACAGCACCAGCTGGGTTTCAGGCACACCCCAGGCACCCATACACCTAGATCAGGAACAATTCTCGTCCCTGATGGAATCTGGGGGAAAGCCTGATTCATGCACTGGGCTCTGGGACAAGAACGTGGGTAGTGCCCCTGGCAGCCAAGAGTGAGGAGCCTGATTCCCACCACTACTGCCTCACACCACACATATCCACACTGGTGGTGCTGCTCGTAGGAAACTTCCCCTTCCTAGTAGTGGTTTCTCAAAATATCTTTATTTGACATGTTGCTTTTGATATAATCTTTATTGACATCTTCCTGTACAGCAAGACATGAAGAGAAAGTGATTACTGCTTTTTTTTCACAGCTCGATAACAAAAATTTCATATGAGCTTCCCACATTTTCATAATTCGTACCTAAATAATTTTCCAGAAATACTATTTTCTTTTTTCTTTAACTCTCACCAAAGAAAAAAGAGATACATATATTATATTTGAGTGAATCTAAGATATAATTCTGCATTAAAAACAGTTTATCTGTCAGTTCATGTGGGGTTTTTTCCAGTGGTCACCTCAATGACAAGTGATTTGTACACAAAAAGTAGCAACAGTAATTAAAAAAAGTGGGTGTACTGATGCAATGACAAAATTAGGTCCCTCAGTCTTGCCTAAATAGAAGAGAAGATCAGAACTTTCCAGACTTTAGTATCAATAAGAGTTTTTGGGTGCACAACAAATGTAACTCCGAACACCAGGCAAGTACAGATTCTCTTGTGGGTTTGGGTTCATTTAGGGGGAGGAGAAGGGGAGAATACGTCTCTTCTTCTCCCAACTCTCCACAGTCAGTTGAGAATAATTCAAGTACTAGATACATTTATTCTTGAAAATAAGAACATAATAACAGTGGCCACATTTTTTTTCCTTAGTTCCACTAGTTTGTGACAACTGCAGCAGGTACATTTTATTCCAAAATGTAATAAAAAATTTATAACTTTTTAACTAATGTTAACCAATAATCCAGTCATTCCCTAATGGTGCTGGAAGTTAGCAAGCAGCCTCAAGTTAAATCTAAAGTCATGATCGAAAGGTCTTTTCAAGCTGACAAGGAGCAGCTGCAGAAAGACAGTAACGTTCTCAGAAGTACTTAGTCTTTAGATAACTAAATCTTAACAAGAAATTATGTGCTTTTGCGACCATGTAGCTACCCAACAATTTCAGTATTCTGTTGGAGGTTAATACATAATGCCTAATTCTCTAAGATTAAATTTGACCAGGTCAGGAGACAATTTGATCTCTAAATTTAAACTTGTTCAAAGAAACTATCCTTAGGAAATGTACTGAACAGAATCATGAAATATGCTCATACACGAACAGACAACATTACTGGTGCCTTTCAGTTATTATCTATGCAGTACCTTCTTTTATGGTTTAAACAGTTATTTTTGAAAACAGTGTGAAAGACAAAACTGCACACATTTGCAGGAACGCCCTCCATTGGACCACATCTTTCCAGAGTTTGCTTGTATGGAGTACTACTTAGTAAAATTATTTACATAGTAAAGCTAATCTATGTCTTATTAAAACAGTCAGCTCTATAAACTGCCAAGGTATTAAAGAGAAGTGGTACACCTAATGTCTCAGAAATTCTTCAGAAATATTTCAGCTTTATTCTCTCTCTGAAGGTTTCACCCATAGCCACAGTCGAGTCACAGCTTACTTAAACTCCAGAAGGAGAAGTCCCTGCTATCAACTTGGCACCAACTGTGTTTCGTAAAACAGGAGAACTGATACTGGTCATTTAAACAAGGTGAGTCTCAGATGTGATAAACTTCTATATCTTCAGGACTCCTTTCATGATTTTTTGATAAAAATGGGTTGTTAAGATATTCACATAATTGGTCTTCAATTCCTTCTTTTAGGATTTCAATTGGTTGGGGTCTGTTTTTTCTTTAAAAAATAAACAATTGCATCTGATGAGCATATTCTTCTGAACACTTGAATTTGAACTCTCTGTAAGTAGGCTTTTCAGAAAAAACCCATTGCTAAGTCACTAAAAGGAGCACTTTGAAAACATAGTGATTCAAATTATTTTTAAAAGCACACAGAAGTTACGAAAAAGCTTGAATATTTAAGCACTTCTACATACAAATACATCAAATAACATCTATATCACAAGCTTATGCCACAGTCCAGGGCTAGGTCACTGAAGAAGGATTGATTGGGATCTAAATACATGATATGGGCAAAGTAAAGATCACACCATCTATTTGTCACTTTGACTGAAGAAAAAGTTTCCTGTACATTTAACAGGCTTTTCATCATAAAAAAAAAAAAAAATAAAATTAAAAAAAAAACCCACCACCACTACTGAAGAAGAGAGCAAAATTCCTGTTAAGACTCCAGCATCACCTTTCAGAGTTATGTTTCTATGAACGTATAAAGCTGCTATCTGCTATGCTGACTTCTTCCATCAATCACATTATTAAAAATAAAAAAAATAAAAAAAAATAATTGAAGCAATTATCAGTCTTCCTGATGTTTCAGCCAGGAAACTAACACAAACAAAGCAGATAAAGAAGATTTCTTTTATATTTTACACCTTGACAATTTACTAACATCTGCACAAACTACCACATTTTGTGAGCACACATGTAGCGTCACAAGAAATTGGAAGAAATAATGGCCTACAAGGAAAGTTGATCTTGGAGTGTTTTGCATGACTTTATAGTGCAGCTTTTTCAAAACTTTTGAGTATTGAAAATGCCAGCCTCTAAGTGCCAGACCCTAGAAACAGACAGTAATAAATTTGCTTGCATTACACCGTCTACTAATCCCCTCCAAAAGAAGAGTCTTGTGGGACTCTCTGACCTGCATGTGCCAGCAAATTCAAATTTACAGAGAGATGTGTTCAGACAATATTTGACAGAAGATGAAAAATCAATCAATCAAACAAACAAACGATAAATAAATAAATAAGAGACTATTTAAGACACCATAAAAACTAGATCATTTAGTTATTAGTGAGGAAAAATCCTTGTCAAGACCTGAACAATCCATCACATCCAACCTGGCATTCGTTAAGGGAACAAGCAATGACAGGTTCTTGGTCCTTGTACGGAGCTGTGTTGATATTGACTGCTATTCTTTGCCCAAGTAGTATGGCAGTGGTATGCAATTATTAGTAAATTCAACCAGCTCAAAACTGAAGGGGTGGAAAACCACCTCCCTCTTAAATCTTGACAGAATACGTCTGAGGATGGATTATTTTTTTTCCAAATAAAAATTCATTAGAATTCTATAGCAAATCCAAAGCAGAGTGTAATTCAGTGACAATAGAGGATTAAGTACCTTCTCACACAGGAATGAAATGGCACAATTTCAATGAGAGGGAATGGGAGGAAACTATCCTGAACAGTTCATATATTTGCTCCCTGATATTCACAGCCCAATAGTTATTCCCCCTTAGAAAAGCACTCTTATGAGAAGGGAGAGAGACTATGGAATCAGCTCTCTGTGCTCATGTGGAGCAGGACAAGTGATGGAGTACTCAAAACACAGAAAGTATGCCGGGCAGGAAATGTGAAGGGGATGGTACTAAGCTATTTTATACCGTTTTATTCCAAGCCTTGTCACCTGCACCAAAACGTCTGAATTCACCTAGAAAAACACATCTGGCTACAGGTTTGCCTTTTAGAATTTGGGTGTCTTCTATGCTAAAACAGTTTCCTTCCTTCACCATCCTTCCTTAATCTTTTCAGATATCTCAAGATGAACTTTGCCGCCGGGGCGGGGTGTGGGGGAAGGACGACACGGCGAACTCTGCAAAAACCCATCCACCTTCCGCTTGTGACCCTGTGCCAACAGCCTGGGGTAACCCTTGACCTCAGACAGAGCCCTCTTGGCAGACCCGCCTCCCACGACCCACCCAAGGCCAGCTGAGACAGCGACAGGGCAGCGCAAACCAAGCGTCTCTCCTCCACAAGCGCGGCTCCACGGAGCGCCGGGTGGTTTGTTTTTTGCTGTTTTGTTGTGTTTTCGGTTG